>JBBPMA010001400.1:0-11193 GCA_038090075.1 Xanthoconium purpureum | reverse complement strand
AGGAGGATTGAGGCAGTGCTCAAGGCAAAAGGAGGCTATACCAAGTACCAATAATACTCAAATACCCTTGTCAATTCAAAAGTGCAAAAACCCTTTCCATGGTGTTGCTGTTTTAAAATCCTTATATTTTCACCACTTGTGAACCAAATCACATGACCTAGGGAGCATTTCTGTAGCCAAGAGTAAGTACTATTTATAATCCCACCAAACCTAAGCGAGATTCCCACGGTGTTTGGCAGTGCGCTTTGCGCACTGCTGTTGAGGGTTAGCATGGAAAGGGTTTTTGAGGTCACTGTATGTGTGCCCAATCCTGAAGCCCCAGTGGTATCTAAGTGCCATGTCTTGGTCCACAAACCTGTTTCATATTGAGTTTGATGGATAACAGTGAGTCATGGATCACTTACCTGTTGACATAATACTTTTTCCAATCAGCACCATCTTGCGCACAATGAGACATAGCGACACTGTTGGGATGAAGCCTGCCCATCACGAGTGCCAGGATGAGATGGCAGCTTCGGATTACATCAGCAGGATCAACAAAGCCAAATGCCTCATCCTCCATCATGGGAACGAAATGCAGAGCATCAAGCACAAGGTCACGCCCATCTGAAGGCTCTTCAATTAGCTCAAACCATTGCACCCACAGAAAATCGAGCTGCCAAGGTTGATAATCGAGGAGACCAGGTCTGGTGTAGATGACATTTGCATGGAAGATGCCAATGACCCTAGCATAACAAAAAGGATGAGACGAACCGGACAACATCATGATATCATGATGCTCAGTATTTGGATTGATTACATCTTGCACACACCGAACATCATAGGTAGTGTAGTTGATTTGTGTCAAGTTGTGGTGGTAGAAGTGATCTTGCTTAAGCACAACTTGGCTTAGTGTCATGGGGTATGATACATCTTCAGTTGTGGCCTGGGATTCTGTGGTCAGTTCAGCTCCATGAATGGCCCAAATGCAAGGCAACAGGTGTGCTTTTAGCTTCAGTACAAAATTCTGTGGATATTTCGTTAGGTATTTGTCAGCCCGTCATAGGAAAACTTACATTCACAGCTGGATCACCGGTATGGTGTCGGATAAAAACCATGAGGTCCTCTGGGTAGTTTTGGGTTCTTCCAATGTGATGGTGTTCATCCGGTGTATTGGGTACTTGCTCCTGCGGAGTTGCACTAGGAGCTGAGACATGTGCAGAGATGCGGTGTATACAGGCCTGACGATGTTCAATGCTTGCCAGCTGCGCAATATAGTGCTTTTGACTGGTTCAGGTGTATCTCCCCTTACCAACATGATGTTCTTGCTCACCCTATGAGGAAGATGGGATGGGTACACTGGAACGGGAAGTAGTATACCTTACCAGTTGTGTTGAGTATGAGTCTGTCATGCCAAAAAGGCGAATCTGACTGCTATAGTCCCCAAGAGCATGTAACTTGTAAGTTTGTAGATTCAGGGTTTTGGGACGCCAAGTACTAGTATAAGCACAGTCCTTGGAGTTTCTGGATGGGGCACCATTTTTCAACAACTGCTCCCTTGTTTCATGTCATTGGTATGCTTCAACTTCGTGGCGTAGCTCTTTCGTGGAAAATTCTGGGCACGTCTCAGCCACGAAAGTGTGTGGTTGGTTTGCCAACCTCACTGTCACTCTATCCAAGATCATTAAGGTTTCGTCAGTGTGCATGCACAACTTTGCAAGTGCGTGCCAATAACACAACAAAAACAGGAGCTGTGATATCCTCCTACCATGCAGATCAGGAACGAGGCCCTCAAATACTGGAATGGCACACTACAAAAGGTTGAGGTGGGCCTTCTTGTCACAAGAAAACTGTCATAAAGCATGCCTGTAAGATATCCTCAAAATCGTGTGCAGCCATCTTCTTCATCTCGGAAGTATTTCTTGAAAATTGTCTAATAGTGTCATATCCAAAGGTGGGCACCTGACAAAATCTTCGTGTCACGTCAATAAATGGTTTCTAGTGAGAGATTACAGCCTCACTGTTTATCAAGCTCGTGGATCATGCATGTTTTCAAGCTATCTAGTATGTGAAGGAGATGTATGAATACAGCTTTCCAGATGCCCAGCTCGAACTTGTGTAAGAGATCCACCACAAGTATACAAAAAAAATCGAAGCTGGTATGGCGGAGTCTCTCGGAGAACGCATTCTGAAATTCAATCAGTAATGCAGCTAAGGGGGGGAAAACAATGGACCTACCGATGTGGGAACAAGTGACTCTGACCTGAGAAGTGCTTCAACTTGGGTTGTGTCCACTGCGTAGTTTTTGTTGTATATGAGCTTATGGGCTTCAGCCACTTTTGCTTGACGTTCTGCAGTGTCAGTGCATGCAAGGACCTTTCATTGGAGAGAATCCAGCTTGGTGGCAAGGTTTGGAACACGATCCTTTGGGATTAAGCAACGTGGACACAGACAACTTCTGAGGTTGTGTATGCATGCTATCAGAATTCTAACAGACAGAATTAGCCCTCTGAGGCGAAATTAGCAAATCTTCATGACTCGCTTTTCTGGATAGTCCGCAGAGTAGGTGAATATTCAAGGATAAAAGCATCGCTTGATTCCATCGCAGCATGTGATTACAATGCCATGCTCATAGGCATTGAGGAAATCACCATTGAGCAACACTTTCCACTGTTCATGGAAAAGTTCATGATGACAGTGTGCGAAGAAGGCACCACTAGAACACTTGTCTCTGGCATATCTTGTTGCAAAATCCTTGAAGTCATCTGGCAGCTGCAACGTGGTATTAGTTAAATGACTTGCATTGCCAACAATGTGATGAACAAACAGTTTGAAAATAGGCAACATGTGTGCAGAGATTATTGGCTGGCCAACAATGATGGTACTTGGACTCATTGCCGAAACAAAGGTAGAGTGGCCAAAGCTTTGCATTACTGAAGGACAACAGTTGTGTTGAATCTGACCAGAACATGAATGCAGCGACAACTTTGGGCAAATCGCATCTGGGCTCAGGCGGAGAGCCTTGCAACTTTTGATGGGCTTGGATAAAAGCATTGGAAGTGAAGAGCTCTCCGTGGACTCAAACATCCTTCTCTGTGTATGGGGCCTGCCATTGCAGTTCATAGGGCTCATAGTGAAACAGCCGATCGTGCTCTGGATTGGAAAGCTTCTCTCGGATGATTGATACCAGAGATCAGTGATGAAAGTCACCGACAACGTAGTTCTTGGGACCAGGATATTGACTGCAACTATGAAATGGAACAGAGATGGAGACAGGCATACATCACCAGTTATCATCTTCATCCACCCACTCTGAATCACAACCTTCCCGACTATTTCCACCTAATGCGCAATCAATCGCCCGCCAGTTCATATCCTGGATATCTTCTGGGCAATATTTGGCATTTCCCACAATGTCCAGGAGCTTCTTAAAGCTCTCTTTAGACTTACGTGTGCCCTGATTCCAGTACCACTCCCTGAGGCGGAAAGAGTTTTGATTTGGGTAGGGGCAATAAGGGTTTTCAGAGACATGGCTGACCGGAACCGCAGGCGCTGCTGGCTGATGCTCTATTGTATATGGATAGTCAGGGTCATGGGTAGGAAGGTTGGTTGTATGATAGATGCGGTATAGACCAAACTTGTTCAACTGAGTTTTGAACATTCAGCATAGGGATAACCAAACCGATTGAAGACACGTTTGTACTGAAGATGAAGATGGTGTAGAGAGACTTGCTTCTGGGTCTGTTTGTGCTGGAGGAAGGGGCATCAGCAGCTCTGGGAGTAAATTCCTAAAACATAGGGGCAATCAATGGTTCAGTCTGCGGGTCCTACGCTGGGCCAAAGACCAACCATCATCATCAGGTGGGAGCTTGAGCGCAAGGGGTGCATTATCTTGAAATAACAGTGGTAAGTACATGAGGCACAACAAAGCATATCATTGGTATATACCAAACCATTCTCTGGAGTTGGATGAAGGGGATCATCTTCCTGAGTGGAGCGTATGTCTCTGTCCTGGTCTCCCCCATGATGCATTCTTGTTCTTTTGTTTTGGTAAATTGCCCTGGCCCTCTCAAGGGCACTTGACAGACGTTTTTTATCTTTTTTGCATCCTTTCTTATGACGGCTGAAAGCACCAATATCAGTGAAAGTGCGACCACAAACACACGTCTGTGAGAAAATGGTTGACATGAGGTTAAAAGACAATTCAGATTGTTTTCAAGAACAGTGACAACTCGGAAGTTCAAGCGAAACATATTTTCACACCCAAGTGCATACCCATGCCTGACAACCTTTTCATGCTCAGGCTGAACCCAAGTACTAATAACTCCAAGCTTCCAAGTCCGAGTTTGCAGGTGGGCCTCCTGGTAGACTTCTCCCCATGTACTAGTACCTTGCACTTAAATGAGTAAATAAACAAGTATGCCATTGAAATGTCAACAAATACAATGAAGAATTCAATGGAAAGAACGTCTCCTACCCTTGATAGGGTGCCATCCATACAGCTAAAGTTCACAAGCCCTGAATTGGGAATGAATGGTGGTGGCGGGCTCTGTTTCTGGTGGGCCTTGGGCCTTGGGCCTGAGCCCTGGGCTTTGAAAGTCGTGAGGTCGCATTGTGTTGCACTGGCATGGTTGCCCAATATAGCAAGTCGCAGCTCAGCTAGGTGGTCACATTGTCTAGGTGCACACACTCGTCTTCGATTGATTCCAGCACTGCCATCTTCGCATATCGCGGTCTGGGAATGCTCCTGGATCGTATATAGTCCAATACAGCATTTCTGATTGATTCAATTCGCCCGATACAGCCTTGACGCGTCTGGATGGCCTGGTAGGTCCACCTGGTGTGACTGACACTTGTAGGTCGTGGTTTTAGTCGTCCTCGGTGCTGTGGTGGGTTCAGATGGGACTGGGGTTGTTTATGGTGCTGGGAAGGTGGATTGAATGGCTCAGGTGTGTTCATCATCGTGTGCTGGCGCTGCTCATGCTGACTAGCCTGGTACTCAGCTAGCACGTCCGTTTCGACTCATTTTGGGTTGTGGCGCGCTGCGCTCGTTGCATCATCCATCATCCATCACCCTCCATCGTATCAGAGGCCTATTCCATCAAATTCAGCGCATTCAACGACATTTTGGTGGTCCGAATCGACCTCAATGCCTCTCAATGCCTCCATCAGCAAACCAGCCTTTTGCTGGCCAGAGCTGGACTGAACTGGACAGAGACCCAGCTTCTCCAGTAGGGTTCCTAACTGGGTAGATCTGTCCAGCTCACCACAGACTGTTCCAGACTCTGACAGCTTGTCCCAGACCCTTACAGATGAGCCAAATATATACCAAAAATATACCAAAGTAAATCAAAAGTATATAGTTGGTCCCCCACCATAACACTAACTATAAAGTAGTGTGCTTAACAGCATAAATCAGACAGGATGCAATACTTTCAGAGTCTTAAAGCCATTGTTGTTAGTATTAATCATAAGTTGTATATAACCCATTGTCCACTAATTGCACTTCAAATTGACAAGTCCCACTACTATGGATGAGGGTAAGGAAGTCATGAGGGGTGATGGGAAATTATGGAAATAGAAAAAAGATGAAAGGGTAAGTAGTGGTGATGGAGAAGAATGGAGGAGAAGAAGAGGAGGATGGAGGAAGAGGGTGGAGGTTATAAAAGAGAAAAGAAGGGTAAGGGGTCTTTTCATCATCTCCTTCTCTATTATCTCTTCTCTTCTCCACATCCTTTTCCCCTTTCCATCATTTCCCCATTACCTTCCATAACTCTCTTACCCTCATTCATAGTAGTAGGACTTGTCAATTTGAAGTGCAATTAGTGGACAATGGGTTATATACAACTTATGATTAATACTAACAACAATGGCTTTAAGACTCTGAAAGTATTGCATCCTGTCTGATCTATGCTGTTAAGCACACTACTTTACAGTTAGTGTTATGGTGGAGGACCAACTATATACTTTTGATTTACTTTGGTATATCTTTGGTATACATTTGGCTCATCTGTAAGGGTCTGGGACAAGCTGTCAGAGTCTGGAACAGTTTGTGGTGAGCTGCACAGATCTACCCAGTTAGGAACCTTACTGGAGAAGCTGGGTTTCTGTCCAGTTCAGTCCAGCTCTGGCCAGCAAAAGGCTGGTTTGCTGATGTAAGACAGGTGAACTTGGTAAGCTTGGGGGTGACAAGCTGGAGTTGGCAGCTGTAACTGGTGGCACAACAGATAAGTTGGATGTTGCTGGTGGGGAGTGCTGGCTGTCATCGTTTGTGTAGCTCTGAGTAGACTTGGATGTTGTATCTCCAGTTTTGAACCGCTTTGCAGTTGGTTCTGCCATATCAATGTCTGCACTGTCAGCAATGTTGTTAGTATCTGGCTCGACCTTCATCTTGCATTTGCTGCCAGAGGTAGCCTTGTCATTGGACTTGTTCGTAAACCACGTCTGCTTGTAGGATGTGTAGTGTCATTTGGCCAACTTGTCGACCTTCCAAGCGTCTTCACATAGGTTCAGCTCAGGAAATGAATTGATGATTTCATGATGAAAGTTCTTCTTGGTACCGAGGGGCACAGACTTCCATGTCATGCTTGCGTCGATGAGCTTTTGTTTATGGAAACCATGCCATAGATCATGCATGTTCAAAAGGATGTTGGTGACTCTTGTCTCCAAAAGTAGTTGGCCTTCAGCATCCTCCAAAAATGAGTGGTTTGATGATGAAGCTTGTCCGGCATCTGATTCTTTCCATTCGTTCCATTTCTTCTCTGTCCAAAAACAGATGCTGGGGTAGTTGCTTGCCCTGAGCTTCGGAAGTGCTTCTATCTTCAAGGGGGAGCTAGCCTCGCCTGTTGGTGTCTGCGATGTGATGTTGATTGCCACAGATGCTTCATTTGATGTCATGGATCGATTAAGTTGTGTGACAAGCAATTTATATGATTTTCTAACAGGGAATGGACATCAGCATGCTTACAATTTACTAATACTCACTCTATGGTAGCACAAGCAGCTTCTATGGCCGCATTTTCAATGCATAATTTTGTAACCATTTCTTCAAGTGCTTCAATACGTTGCTGTTGCAAGTGCTGTACATGAATATATGCATGTGAAAGTTCTTTGTAGCAATGTAGATATATCACTTACCTGATTTATATGAAAATTTGGGGCCCAATGTGTTGGGAAAATGCCATTGTTGCTAATGTTAGAGTATGATGCTTGGAATTGTGATGGTGGCTGGAATTGTGACGATTGTGGTGGTACTGGGAATTGTGATGGTGGCTGGAATTGTGATGGTATTGTAGAGATTTGATCATCAAAGGAAGTTAAGTTAAGTGAGCTTTTGAGTGGACTAGGAGAAAGGGACATGGTTGTACTGTACAAAGATACGAGGGTGTGCCGGCACGGCATATATGCTTTGAGGTGGGAAAATTAAGCCACATACAAAAGTGTAATTGGATTAGGTTTAAACCTAAATCCCACTGCTACCACAACTATCAACAAATGGCACTCTGTCTCATCGAGCCTGTTGGTGAAGTAATCAAGCTTGAGATCAGTGGAGTCCATTCTGAATGGGCAATGTACCACTTTGAAATTAATATTGATTCTCCTGGAAAAAAGGTGAGTAACATGTGTGTTGGCAGAAATACCTAGATGATATCTTTGGTAACATAGATCATTGCCTTTCAGGTGAAAGAGGGCCCTTTCAAGGCCAAAAGCACTGACCTGAAGACCGAAAATAGAGCAGGTGGTTCTGAAGTTGTATGGTAAGCAAAATTTGATATCTACTTAATCATATCTAATCAGGATGACAGCGTTACAGCAACTGAATGTCGTATTCTCGCCAAGGTTGCCTGTATCCCTAATGACACAGAAGAAGGACCCCACATCGGGTCTCTCCGTATAACTGAGTACATCACTTGTCTGATCACCGGTGCTGACAAGACTGTTGAAGAGGTTCTTGAATGGGCTCAGAAGCGTGTCAAACCATCTGAAGATTAGATTGTACCATAGCAATGGCTGTTTGTAATGTCTCTGTACAACGCATAATACCTATTCCTCTGTGTCATCGTCCTCGTCATCCTCATCCCCAAACTGTGCAAGCTCCATACCACTCTTTTCCAGAAGAAAGTACCGGTTTTCTTCATTGACTGACAGTTTGTGTGGGATCATTGCAACAACAGCTTGGATAGCAGAGGTCTGTACAACTGTGAGACTGTCTTCTCCCAGTTTTGTGCATGAGATGACTGTTCCAAATGATTCGCGGAGAAGCTGAGGGTCTGGGTGGGAGTATAGGGTTATGAGGGCAACATTTGTGAATAGTGCGCGATCTGGATTGTTGTCCATGGTGTCAGAATCATCGCTGACATTGTCAGCAGCTCTATTAAGAAGTCATGTGAAGTATCGCACTTTAGCAATGTGCTGAGTGCCATTGTGTACGATCTGCACCAACAATATCAGGAAAAATGTATTAGAACAGTAAAAAAAATACCTTGACATTCCGAGCCATCCTGACATTCTCTGATGCTTTTACAAGTTCAGTAAACTGGGAGCATGCTACCTGGCCATTTGGTAAGTGAAGCCATGCCCAACGATGCAGTTTTAGCACCACTGGATGGCCAAGATAGGCTGTGATGACACATTGTTCCTCTGTTGTGACTTTGGTGGGGTAGCGATTGCGTTTTGGGAGTAGAACGTAACCATTTCTGAGGTCTGTAGCACCACGTGGTATGGAGGAGCTTTGGGAATCGAGCTCAGGGAGCATGGCCTTGAGAGCGTTCATCTGGCACCTCCAGATGCCCTGCTGCGCGAGGTTTGCGAATGGATTGGACGGTTGTCGTATCTCTTGCTCAAGGTTGCCAATAGTGCGTTCCATTGTCCACTGCAAGGAACAGATGGGTGAGCCAACACATGCGGCCTCGGAAGTGAGATGATTAATAAGGTGAACACAAGGGCGTACGAAATGGATGCGGTCTACATGGCGCTGATAAAAGATAAGCTCAAATTTGTTTTCCCACTGTGCAAAGAGCTGATTGGCACACTGAAGTTGCTGTGGAGTAATGCTGTACTGACTCATGATGCGGAGCATGGCAACAAATTTGCAATAATTGCGCCATATGTCATTGGGTAAAATGCAATACAACAGTGCTGGGGCAACACCATATAGCCATCCAATCCATTCGGTTGACTTGTACCATGAGGTCGCGTGAAGGCTCAGATCATGAGGAGCAACATTGAATGACCCAGGAAGGTATGGCTTGCAATCAGCAACGAGCTGTCCATGTGTTTTCCAAGTGTTGCTGTCTTTCAGTACAGCCCAGTGCCATGTGTGGCAGTTGTCCGACTGTGGAGAACACTTGATGGAACCACAAAAAATGTCGTGCCAGAGAGATGCCATGTTCGCGCCGCTGAGGTGCATCATTTCCGACGAGAAGCACTCTGGAATACCTAAAATGAGACCTGGCTGGAGACCAAGTACGATGCTGGGTCCAACAATGCCTGTCTGCAGGCAACGTGATTCGAATTCAGCTCTTGTGCGAGACTTGAGGACATAGTGTAGGTGCTGCACATACTCAGCGGATGAGATAGATCGGATGTCATATGGATTAATGTCGTCATGGTCACATCCTGGAATGTCGTAGTCATTTGGTTTGAGTAGGACAGGGTAGTATTGCGATCCACCAGGTTTGTGATGACCAGTAAGAGGACACAACATCCAGCATCCATGTTTTCCTGAGTGTCCAACAAAGTTTGATAGCGAGGTAAGTCCAGGGCCATCTGCACAGCCAAGAAAGAAGAATAGGCGAGAGACAAACTCATGCGACTGTGAAGCATCCCAGATGTGAAGTCCCTCTTGCTGAACTGCTGAGAGGTGGTGGAATCCAGGGAATAGGAACAACTCGATAAACTTGGGTTTCTTGGGGCCAGGGATGATCGCACCCAGAAAAACATGCTTTTTTTTGTATCAGTGCTCAGGGAAGAGGTTGAGGATGATATATGTTACGCAAGTCGACAGACTTGCATCGAGGTCAAGGGTTTACTTACTCTGAGGGAGGTACTCACAAAGAGACGCTGCATCCTCAAAGAAGTCTCTTGGGAAGAGAAGACTAGGTCACAACTTGAATGAGCTGTGGATTGCAAGACTGACGCTGTAATTGCGCAGAACAAGAATAAGGAAAAGGTACAGGCTATGCAGGTATTTAAGTACTACTGCTTAGGTAAGAGGAAGCTAGTAGAACGTTGTGGAAAGCGGGGACACATGACTACTACGAGAGAAGTAATCAGAGGAGTGGATAGTCCTGTCAACAAGATGGTAGGCTAAAGAGGAAGAAGTATCGGAGAGGTGGAGACATCAAAGGTGAGTAGGTAATTGGTCTCGTCTTCATGGTAAGGGAAAAGATCAAGGTAGACTCGTCGAACGGTGCGGATGAGAAAGAAGGTATGACATAGGAAAATAATCATAACAATATATATATCCAGCAGTTGGACTCCTTCTTTTCATAGATTTGCACCCCATTGATTGATAACATGAGAAGCATATTGGTCAGCAGTATTTTCTGGTCACGAACAGCATTGAGATAAGCACTGCCACAAAACACATCATTGTATGCCTTGACAAACCCATCATTTGCTTGAAGCTCTGCAAAGATCGCCTGAGTTCATTGCTCTTGGTATCGCATTTTGTGAGTGCTCTCAGGATGTCGCCAGAGCGCCTGGAGCTGCAGAGCAACAGGAATAGTGTTAAAAACAGCACAGGGAGCCTTGATACTGCCACCACTGTTTTCCAACCTTGTCTGATCATACCAGGCTTCATTGCATTCGGGACATTGGTCAAGATGAGCATATGGGCCAACAAACGCAGTGCAGGAGTTGATACACATGTCGTTGACCAAGGATGTCACTCCGCTGAAGTTGGCAAGCATCTGCTTGATGTGGTAGAAGCTTGGGAGCAATGTGTCAGGGTGTCGGTCATGAATGCTGCGCCGTATCCTCTCATAGCTCTCCTCTGATGAGTGTTCCATCAGCAAAACACCAATTTCCCACAAAATGTTTTTGCATGCCATATGTACATAATTGTACTTATACTCCCAAAAATCTGCACAGAAGCTTGGATTTATATAAGGATTGTTCCATTAAATTTTTGACTTATATTAATACTGAATTTGTTGTGTTACATTTCCCCTATTTTTTCCTATGGGGCTATGGGATGGGGGACCTCGCTGT
>JBBPMA010001398.1:0-11206 GCA_038090075.1 Xanthoconium purpureum | reverse complement strand
TCACTAGTGTAAATACGAGCAAACCAAGCTCGGCCTCGTCGGCATAGACATGATCGAGGCTTACACATCAGAGTCGCATATTTCCAATAGTACCGTAGTATAAAGGTCGGCCCAGCATTAGGGGATCGAAGAATTGAAGTCGTCGTCCCCGGCCCTCACAAAGGGCTCTCTCAGTCCGATTCTAAGTCACTCTCGCGCATCCATCCTCCCACGAGACCATCAAACACTGCCCCATGCATCAGAAGCGCTGGACCTCATGCACATGGCTTGCCTCATATATATTAACGGCGTCACTTGTTCTCTTGACCTAGGACTTTCGCTGCCAAATCCCTGCTCGCTGAAATGCCGCTCCCCAGCCTAGGACTTGGAGACACTCTCAGGCTTAAAAGGCTTCGAGTCCTCTGGCAAACCAAATCCGCTCATGGCGCACTACAAAAACGCCCTATCGGCGCAGGCATTCTTGTCGTGTCCAAACCCATCGTCGCTTTCAGTCCGGCACAGCTTACTTCCGTGACCACTTCTCAAGAGTCAACTCGACCGTTTATCGTAACACCTCCGATGCCATTCAGGCACTTTCACCTCCTGTGCAAGCTGTTGCGGACGCGATCCCTGGCGTCGGTGGTATCATCAAGGGTACGATTGGGGGGATACTTAGCACTCTTCAGCTTGTAGATGTAACTCCACTCTGCTCTGATTATTCTAATGCTGAACCTTGCCGTCATAGAGGAACCTCCAGAACACGGCCGACTTGGAAGCCCTCAAACAACAATTGTACCAACTCCGCTGCCATATAGACCTTATACCGACCGCACGGAGTCCTGTAGAAGAAACCTTGAGATGGGAACTGCTCAGGTGCGTAACTGGTGGAGAAGCACTGCTGGTTCAAATGACAACTTCATCATCAGGGCGCTGGAAAAGGCTAAATCCAATCTAGAAACGATGGAAAGACGTATCCGTGCATCTCCCTCCCTGACGCAAGACATAGCCGGGTGTATCACTCGCATCAACAGCCATCTTTCTCTGTACACGGTGATGGCCCATTCTCTGCGAAAACATCTGACAAGTGATTCCTGACTCATTCACCGGTTCGATTAGGCATTTGCCATAATGAATCTTCAGAACGACGCATTCGAGGTTAAAAAGAAAATGGACATGGTGGTAGAATCCCACACCAGGGAAATGCAAATGATCGGGAACTTTATGGCGACATTCGAGGGGGGACAACTCCCTGCAGGCCTCCCACGCGGTCACACAATACTGATCGACGCAACGGGAGAAGAGCACCGGATGCTTTTTGAGTACTGCCAAGATTTGCAAGTACGTTTCTAGAACGAAGTTCGAGTCCACGGAAGATAATACGTAGCTTTTAGCAACTCCGTGACATGCTTCCTGTCATCCTTGGGAAGTGCAGGCCCGACAAGGCCAAAACCCAGAGGTGGTACATCGAAAGGCAACAATACGATTTTGTAATTGACGATGGTACTAATATGATCAAACTGACGGAGGAAAGTGATATCTGGTCGAGGTTGCAGCCCGGAACAAGAATCGTCATGAGGGTCATTACGGAGGAGAAGACTGATTCCATGCTAACTGCGGCGTACAAGTGTCGATGCGGAACACCGAATATTGTCCATGCCAACTCTGAAGATCTTGTGGTTGCATTACGCAATGGCTATATCATCACATGGTGAGCTTTCTACTTGACTTCATGACAAGGCTCACAACAGGCTGACAGTCAGAACTGCGAGCGACGGTTCACTATCACACGGACTCAGAGCTTCAAAAACAACGGCACTCACAAAGAAGTTGGTACTACACTGACGGGAGAAGCAAGGTACCTCATTCGCAATTTTTTGGCAAAGCAAGTGGTATGTAGGAAACAAAAACGCTTACAATGATTAACAATTCCATACATTCACCTGCACCACACATTCCTTCCTCCTCAGGTTCAGCAGGTGCGTGCGCTTGCATGGTTTCATGTCCGCCAGAGTTTGAGGCCGACCTTCTCCGTTCCATGGGCTCCTTGCAGACTGTGCGTGTGTTCGCGTATACAGCAATTCGCCGAGGGCTGACCTTCCCTGTGCCATGTACTCCTTCCAGGAGGTGCGTGTTCTCGCGTATATAGCGATTCATTGAGGGCTGACCTTCCCCGTGCTATGTTCTCCCTCCAGTTTGTGCGTGTTCTCTCGCGTATATAGCGATTCGTCGAGGGCTGACCTTCCCTGTGCCATGTACTCCTTCCAGACAGTGCGTGTTCTCGCGTATACAGCGATTCGCTGAGGGCTGACCTTCCCTGTGCTGTGTTCTCCTTCCAGCTGGTGCGTGTTCCCGCGTTTACAGCGATTCGTCGAGAGTTGACCTTTCCCATGCCATGTTCTCCATCCAGGATGTGCGTGTTCTCGCTTATACAGCAATTCACCGGGGGCTGACCTTGCCTGTACAATGTTCTCCTTCCAGGATGTGGGTGTTCTTGCGTATACAGCGATTCGTCGAGGACTGACCTTCCCCATGCCATGTTCTCCTTCCAGATTGTGTGTATTCTCATGCATACAACGATCCGCAGAGCACTGACCTTCCTCATGCTATGTTCTCCCTCCAGGTTGTGCGTGTTCTCGCATATATAGCGATTCGCCAACAGCTGACCTTCCCCGTGCTATGTTCTCCTTTTAGGATGTGCGTGTTCTTGTGTATACAGCGATTCGCAGAGGACTGACCTTCCCCGTGCTATGTTCTCCCTCCAGTTTGTGCGTGTTCTCGCGTATATAGCGATTCGCCGACAGCTGACCTTCCCCGTGCTATGTTCTCCTTTTAGGATGTGCGTGTTCTTGTGTATACAGCGATTTGCCGAGGGCTGACCTTCCCTGTGCCATGTACTCCTTCCAGGAGGTGCATGTTCTCGTGCACGTAGCGATCTGCCAAAGGCTGACTCCCTTGCGCCCCGACCTCCTTCAGCACACTGTGGGTGTCTTCCAAACATTACCATATCATTTATTTCCTTCTTTTCGTAGATGCAAATTATTGCAGCCCCTGCTGAAAGGAATGACTCAGTATTGCTGCCCTCTGTGTCCGATATGGAGTACGTGTATCAATTTCTGGTTGTGATGATACCTGTTGAGTCCTGGTTTATCAGCAGCTTGAACGGACAGTGGTCGTCAAATGATGACTATGAGCTCGGTAGTCACTCTGAGTTTGACGGTGATACTGAGTTTGATAATGGCCCTGATGGTCCGGACACCAATGGATCCTCCTGATGGGCTATTGCGACATGCGTATCAACGAATAGGCAGGTCATTGTGCATATGATGAGTTCAACTCCTTTCTAATCAATGTTTCCATAGCAAGGACTCGTGTCATTCGGCCCGCCTATGTCGCCCTGCAACATCATGCTGTACCAGTGTTCTGTACTATGTTGTTTGCAATAGTCTTTGTTTTACGACCTCGACGCATGCATTCGTTGTTTTCGGTGCACGTGGCCATGATATCTCATTTCTTGTGTCAAATGGCAGGTCTATTTATATCTATGCATGGTTTCTTGTACATACGATTGAGCTATGTGCATGGGCAGCTTTATAGCATTCGACCTGGTGAATCGCTGTCGAATTTGAGTACTCTTTTTGGGACTTCAGAACGGAGACGTCGGATACGGGTCTCGAGGCGGGTCGACGTCACAAGAACTGCAAAGTTCAAATATGTGATGAGATGGCCACGTCATGCCATGTTCGATGCGTTCAACTTGCTTATGGTCTGCCATTCTGCCGTGTGTTATGCAATCTCAAAAAGCTCACTTTGATGTCACACCAGTTTGTAGTCACATCTTATGAGACGGCATGTCATTCTGCCAGCTTAGACTATGCTCAGACTGTGTAGGAGATAGGAGATTGTGTGCCCTGTTAATACACATGTATGGCACCATGACGAGCACATCTAGTGTATTATCTCCGAGACGTGTGTGCAGCCCATGACGATTGGATGAGGAGGATCTATGTGAGAACGTGCACGAAGTAAAGGACCGACCGAATTTGAAGTATGCGAAAGCAAGACTTGAGTGCGAGACAGCCGATCGATGAACAGTGCAAGCGAAAGCGAAACGAGATGAGCCGAAAGCTTCCTATCCAATAGAAGAGACAGCAGTTGCGCAGCAAGAAAACTTGAGTTCGAGATAGCCGATTAACGAGCAGTGTAACCGAGGACGAAAGCCTCTATCAGAGAGACAAGACAGCAGTTGCGAAGGAGCAATGACAAGAAAAAAATATACATGCTGCAAACGAGACAATTGGGCTGCAAAATGTGAGAACATACTGACAGTGAAGGATAAAACGTGCCTTTTTTTTTTCCCGACGCCTTGCGATGAGAACGTGCTGATGGTTACCACGGCCTTTTTCTTCCCATTCCTGATCCCCTTCCTCCACTTCTTCTTGAACTTCCTCTCGAGGTTGGAAAGCTCATTGACGGGATGCGCGCACCACGTTCAAGTGTTGGGACTCTGTCGAAGGGGGATGTCGGCTGAGGCGCGGGATTCCGGGGTAGATCTAGGATGCAATCGGAAGCGTGAGAGTCCGGGGCAGAGTTGGTAGGATCAGCGGGAAACGAACTGAGCTCAGTGCCATGAGAGAGCACCATCTTGGAGTGAATGTGATCCACTCGGCCCGCTAGAATTGGGTCCAATGGTGCGTTGGATGTCGAGGGTGCTGCAGGACCGGAATCTTGAACGACAAACCCAGAACCGGACTCGGATGGGTCAGCATCAGCGCTAGATGATGCCGCGACGTGGTCTCAGTGATGGCCCGGGTCCGCTTGTTTCCAAGCGGTCATCGTCGGCGTTGATCCTGAGCCCTTACTCCCATTCTGCCAAACTCGGTTCCGTGTAGTAATGGGAATGTCAACGGCAAATTTAAACTGCGAGTGGTAAGGGATGAACCGAAGTCTATGTATGCGCACAGAATCGTAAACAAAATATGTCTTAAACGCATGGTCACATACCTTTGGGCCCTTATAAGCCTTCGAGCGGACTATCAATACGGACCAGACCGGAAGGGCTTGCGAGGTATCGAGTGCCACTGGATGGATTTGAAGCTGACCGTGGGTCATGGAACTTTTGGATAAAGGACGAGTTCGATTGAAAATGGGCAATGATGTATGTAATCACTATCTTGGACCAGCAGTTGCGGTTTAACACATCAGATAGGTGTGTGTCCAAGTATAGAAAGTCAGTCTCATGATACTCTACTTAGACCGCGCTGATCATGTCTTTGAGTTCCAAACCATGAGGCTCGTCGTTGGTGCGGCACGTTCGCCAGCCATCTCTTATCGGATACCATCATGTACCCATCCACCTCTACCTTCGTGCCTCCCACAACAATACCACCCGTCTACATACCCTCCTTGAGTGCCTTGAGGCCCTCGACCAACGAACAGCAACCACTGCTCCGGGAGCCACATGAGCACGCCGCTCCGAATCCCATTCCTCCACCAAACGACACCGAAGAGGATGAAGACTGTTCAGGTTCCGAGCACGCTGCCAGTGAGCCCCCACAAGCTCGCTTGGAATTCGGCTTCGAACCCGATCATCGTCCAAACAAAATGGCGAAACAGCTGTTGAATACGGTGAGGGCGACCAACATTCGGAGCCAGAATAACTCACACAAGGTCGATGAATCACTAGTTTTCGGGCAACTCGACACGAAAGGAAGTCCGAGAACTTCGCGTGTATCAGCTCGCTTGTCAGAGTCGCAACACTTTTGTTGCACGAGCAACCTATCTTCGGGCACGCTGTCATGAAATCAGAATGATGTATGCGGTCGCGCAGGCCGAACTGGAGGAGGCAGAGGCCCAAGTGAAGGGGGCACAACTTCAGGTGGAGAGCGTGCAGCATGACTTGTGCACCAGTGGTGGCCCGTTTACTAAAGAGAACATTGACAAACTTGCGGCGGCCAACCTCCCATATACGCCCGAATTAGACAAGCCCATTGAGGAGCCGTATAACCCAGACAACGACGGTGGTAGATTCGCTTCCTCTTCAACTAGCAACATTAGCACCGTCAGGGCATAGCTTCCTCTACGATTACCGCGCCATGCCTTACTATATACTTAGAAACACAAACATGTATCTGTCTGATCAACAAGTGACTGCTTACCAGCCTATCGGAACCCTACAGCCGGGAAAAATGAGCTCGAGGCACAAGTGCATGGACAACCTCTCGAGCCCATCAGCTCCTACCTGCCTTTTCTCCCGCTGCCCCCAATCGCCTTCGCATATTCTCCCCCCTCACCTCTTCCTCCAGCTTGTCAAGCCTCCCCCACTCTTCCTCCTTCCCATCTTCTATCCTCCACTTCTCCCCATCTCTCAATTTCCTCCCCATCTTCCTCTTCACCGCGGCGGTATACCCCACCTCGCTCGGACTCCTCACGATCTTGTCCGCCCTCCGCTCCTCGGGCGTCATCCTGGCGAGTACATGTGCAGGCGGGCCCTGACGCATGCGCGCAAGCGTGGACACAAACACCTCCCCAGCCCGCTCACGCTCGTACTTTCGCGTCTTATTCCGGATCTTCTGTTGACGCGCGCGAACGCCCCGAAGAAGGAGCGACGATGGATAATCCGAGTACAACCGCTCAAAGTCCCTCTTGTTCGCCTTTTGCACGGTCTGCAGCTTCTCCCGCAAGGGCTGCACTATACCATGTCGCGTCAGCGTGCACGTGCGCGGCAAGGGAAAGAAAGGAGGAAAGAGCACGTACGCCACGCGCTCAAGTCGTCGCTAAACACGGGATCGATATGCACGCCCGAACGACGCAGCTGTCTCTCGAACGCGCTCTCCATATGGAGGTCCTTGATCCATTCTGTCACTTCGTAAAACTGCTCGTACCGCTGTTCTCTGCGGAGACGCCGCTTGTTGATCATGCACGAGACGCTGACGGGTTGGGGGACCAATCGCGGGAGGAGCCTGTTGAACAGCGTCGGGCGGATGAAGGACCCCTTGAAGATGGTGCGAGTGCGCAGGCGGGCTTGTTCTTCCTGTTTGTAGCGTAACGTTGGTCAGTTGGTGATAACGAACGGCCGGGAATAATACTAGGTGGAACGCACCAATGCTTCCCGGACAAGTCGACTAAATTCTCTCCTCTCGCGTTTGCTCGCGATCATGCGGTCATATCTGTCGAGAACCGCTCGAAAATACGTATCGCCCTGTTTTGCGCGCACGAACACGTCGAGCCACTGTGCGGGGGTACAGTATGAGGTCAGGTCCCAGTGAACGCAACCACAACTCTCGCCTTGTATGCTCGCTCGAGCTGTACTTTAGCAACGTGCGCCTGGATCGTATGTCTCTTTGCTTCAAAGAGTGTGCGTATTCGCCATTTTACCTGGGATGTCGTGTTAGCCTACGCCCAAAAAAACTACTCGTGCCAACACACATTCTCGCGTTCGGCATGCCTCTGGAGACCGCGATACAGGGTCCATAGGGTTGGTATGCGATGGGCAGCAAGTTTGTAATATGGAACTGTGGGTCGAATGCGCCGCAGAGGTGTGAGAAGACGGGCAATGGACTCGCGGTGGGCAAGAGACGATGGTGATGGTAGTGGAACAGACATGACACCAACGAGTTCGACGGAACCGCGTCTACAGCCCGCTCTATTGGAAGTACTAGACAATAATTTACAGTGTTATAGATGCGATGATACGACAGTGTGCAGAACAGCATATATCCAGCATTTTCCATAGATAGCCCAGAACATGAATACGGGGGTATCAATCGTGGTGGTACTTCTTCGTGAAATCTTGGTGGAACTTGACGAGCTTACCGACATACTCTTCCACACCAGGACACAAGCATGTCAGCCGGTAGTGGTATTCTCCCTCTTTCTGTCCGAACCCCGATCCAGGGACGACGCAAATGCCAGTCTCGTCAAGTAACGCGAGAGCATAAAAAGCGTCCGGCGCTTTACCTGCCGCTTCCGCAGCCTGGACCGCCTTGTCCGACAGCTTAATTTGAGGGTACAGGTACAAGGCACCGGGTGAGTCGACGCAACTAACTCCCTCCACAGCGTTGAGAGCCGCCACCATCTGACGCGTGCGTTTGGCGAGCGCCTTGTGAATCGCGTTTGTCTCTTGCTCCCAGAGCGCATAACTCTCTTCCCCCTTCTTTGGAGGGCGAACCATGCAGTCTACACCGATTTGTCCCTGAAGAGGAGGACAGAGGCCGACGCTGACCATCTTGTACATCATGGCGATGATCTCATCGCTAATGTTGGTGCATTCAAAGTAACCACCGCGCCTACCGCATTCACCAAAGACACCCTTGGAGATGGAGTGGAAGGACACGAGGGCCACGTTTTTGCCAGACTCAGCGACGACCTTTTTAAATGAGGTGAACGGGTGCGTGTCTCTGCGGTGGAGGTTCGTTTGGTATACTTCGTCGGCAAGGAGGACAAGGTTGTATTCCTCGCAAAGATGGACGATCTCTTCTTGGGTCTTTCTGTCGAGGAGAGCGCCGGTTGGGTTACCAGGATTGATGATCACGAGAGCCTTGGGTTGTATCTTTCCCTCCTGACGTGTCTTCTCGAGAAGCGACCTGATTTCGCTGGCAGAGGTACTCCACTCATTGGTCTCGTCGAGGTAATAGGGAATCGGCACCCCGGAATATTGTGCGAGGGTTGCGGTGTACAGAGGGTATTGTGGGATGGGGATAAGGATGCCCGACTTGCCGGGTTGGGATGTGAGCATTGAGATGAGGAGTGATACTCCGGCAGAAGCGCCGCCTGTGAGGAATATGTGCTCAGGGTATGCCGGATGTCCGTCCCGGGCTGACGTGAGAAGACACGCCCAAAAAGCACAGCACGTCAACGCAATGTAGCGGACGAGCTAAAAAGAGGACAAACCTTGAATGAATTCAGCAACGTGCTTCCGGATGAGTGGCACACCCTGAGAATGAGAATATGCGCCGATAGAGCCTATTTCTTCCCAGAGTTCGTCGGCACGCGCAATGACGTCCTTCGGGAAAGCATTTGGAGCAAGATTTTTGAGATCTCTGTATTCCATCAACGCGGCAACCTGCAAGAACGTGAGCGGATGGATCACAAGCGGTTAAGACAGGGGTAATGTTAGACGCACCTGCCTGACAAAGGTGAGCGGTGGCTGATTGAGGCCCTTTTGTTGGGGGTTCCCGATATTCGACGAGATGATCTGGTCGAAAGGCAGGCCATGGGATGTCGGGTTCTGCTGAAGCGAGACGCGGTACTGCTCTGCCTTTATGGCGAGCTCGCCGCGCACAGCATACTGGACGTTGCGGATGGCGGGGTTGAGGTCGTCGATGGAGAGCTTGCTCATCGTGGAGAGCGATGCCAAAGATCTCTTGTGGGCGGTAAAGAGATGGCGAGTGGTGCACGAGATAGGAAGAAATCGGGCAGTCATTTGCATCGGAGTTTTCTTAAAAACAAGTCTCTGAACAAGGTACACTTACCATAAAGGGATACCACTTTCACTGATCACATGACCTCGGCAAATGCCGTACACATAACATTGATTTTTTCGATCGACTTGAATTTCCAGCAGGGAAATTATGCCAGACGCGTTCTTTGCATCCAAGAAACGAAAACGGACCACCAACACAAAGAAACAATCCAAGTCTAATGGCGTACAACAAAAGTCCAAGCCAAAGAAACGGAAAGAAGACGAGGAACTAGGCTCGGATAGGACAGACGAGGACATTGACGATCTCGATCTCCGTGCAGATGACGAGCCCGAGTCCAGCGGGGACGAGGACACTGACGAGACACCCGCTCAGAAACGCCTTCGACTGGCGAAGCTCTACTTGCAGAGCGTGACGGAGGGTCTCGGTGAGTCTATTCGTGTCCATGTGATACCGCCGTTCACGCCGCCTGCACAGCCGAGGGAGAATTCGATGCTGCAGAGATAGACAAGGAGCTGGTATCCGCACGGCTTCGCCAAGACGTGCTCGAGCATTCTGGAAAACTCCATTTGTTCATTGCGGACACTGTAAGTCACATGTGTTTCTCCAGTTGCCTCTAGTCAACAACTCCCTGCTAGTACAACTTCGCACCTGCCTCACGACTTCGTTGTCGCGGACACCGACTGTCCGTGACGTCCGCTGTCGCTACCGAAGACGCGAAATACCTCTTCACCGCCTCGAAGGATGGTACCATAAATAAATGGGATCTTCGCACCGGTAAAAAAATGAATACGTTTCACAAGAAACGTTTAGATCCCAAAGGCAAAGGAAAGGAGAGGGCAACTCCGTTCGACATCGAGGGTCACATAGACGAAGTATTGACGTTGGCCGCCAGCAGCAATGGACAATACCTCGTGAGTGCTGGAAAGGATAAGAAGATCGGCGTTTGGGACGTTAAGAAAGATCAATGGGTTAAAGGCTTTGGAGGACACAAGGACCTCATATCCGTGCGTGGATCCCTACCTTTTCGTTGATATCCTCATTAACATCGTATGCAGAGCCTCGCCTTCCGTAAAGGCACCCTGCAGCTCTACACTGCATCCTTTGATCGCACGGTCAAGCTATTTGACCTTTCTGTTCTGGGGTATGTCGAAACGTTATTTGGTCACCAAGATACCATCGTCTCGATAGACGCTCTCCGTGGTGAGACAGCCGTTACAGCTGGTGCTCGAGATCGAACGCTACGGTACTGGAAAATTCCAGAAGAGAGCCAGCTCGTATTCCGTGGTGGCGGGAAGAGTGCCCTCCGCGAACTATTAGAAGGGGGCGCTTTCGAGGGGCATGAGAGTGACGGAGAAGGGAAGAAGGGGAAGGGTACAGAGAAACAAAGAAATTTTGCGGAGGGTAGTATTGAGTGTGTCGCTATGATTGATGAAACAAATTTTGTTAGCGGAGGCGACACAGGGTATGCTTCTCTTTCATTGACGTATTGACCATCGGCAGGTAACTGACGCCGCCACCATAGCTCAATATGTCTATGGAACACTCAGAAAAAGAAGCCGGTATTCACACAGGCGCTCTGTCATGGTTTACACGAAGTCCAGTCGTCCACCGAGGGCGTCGTCAAGACGCCACGATGGATAACGTCGGTCGCATGTCTGCGTTATTCCGACGTCTTTGCGTCTGGTACATGACTCCCAGTCTTCTGTTCTCCGAAAGTCGTTCTGACAATGTGCTCACATAGGGTCATGGGATGGCACCATACGAATATGGAAAATCGACTCGAAGCTCAAGTCCTTTTCTCTAGT
>JBBPMA010001397.1:0-11207 GCA_038090075.1 Xanthoconium purpureum | reverse complement strand
TATGATTTAAGCGGAGCCTGAATTCTTGCCGTAGCACCAGATTTTTCGGTACCACAAAACCATGGTTTTTGACAAATTGTGTGACTACCGAACAGGGCCTTAGTGATAATGACCAGTAAACTCACCCAGTCGAGTGTCCAAAGGTTGCTGTGCTAATGTCAATCAGTCACTGCGTCACCCGCTGGCAGATTCAACCAACCATATTCGATGACTGGCAGGTATCCACTACTAGTACTACTTATCGACCCCAAACGGGCCTTGGTCAATTGTGAGAATAATGACTCCAGCTCACAGTGACCCTGTCAGTATTTTGTTGCAGATATGGCTCGAGTCGCATTTACAATGATTTATGTTACAAGGCACCCAGTTCATTTCTTGCCCAGATAATAAAGACAACGGCCAACCTCCATTCGAGGGACCCGTGGCTGATCAAATCTACGACATGGACGCCCGTAGCGCTGCCAGGAACGCTGAAGCCGATCTCAAAGCCATCGTGAGTCGTGACGAATCCAAAGGGCTACAAACTTTCCGGCGAACTATCCTCGTGGTTGACTGGTAAATTTCATTCTCGCTTCTATGGCGACTGAACAGACGTCAGAATCCGCGAATGGGCAGAAAGAAGTGAACCCTGTTATGGCTTGGTTACAACTCCTACTTTTCGGCAAGGCCGAGCCGGAGAGGCAAGCATTGGGTGCCAAATTCAAACCCGAATGGTGGAAAAAATGGGAAACAACTCAAAACTCATGACAGTCCATTCGGTAATCGGGAAATATATCTTTGCGCAAATCTGCGTTCTCGTTGGAGTCCTTACGCGTACGTGTCGCCACTATCATTTCCAGATCAATTATAGAAATATATTCAATCAACTTTCCCATTGTTATTTCCCGCCTGGAGGAGATGCGGTGGCCGAGGAAAACCTCGAGTTTCTGGTGCCTTCCCTTCCTTCTCGTGTACAACGCCGATGGGTCCTTGACATCTTTATCGCTGTATACCCGTATTTGTACTCCAACCGATGAAATAAGGGCTAGGGCAGATCCTGCCGCGATGACTCGGCGACATGCCAACTTCGGTTGCGGTAGTGAAACAGTTCGGGGCATGCCGCGATCACGAAAATGTGGAAAGCTTGCATGTTGTCCAGAAACCAGCATTTTGCTTAATCTGAGGGAATCTTGAGAACAAGGAGAGTAGGGTAGCGCGTTGGAAGCGTGTGCCTAGTACCAAGGACCAGACTCAAGATCAAGCGCCTTTGAAGTGATTCAAACACAGACACGGCAAAGTTGAAACGCAATTCGATTCAAGTACTATAGTTGACAGAATGCTACACTTTGTCTATCTAGCCCCAAAATATACATAGCAAATAGGGATACGATAGTTCGGGGGAGGGGGTATCCACAACGGGCGCGTGGTAAAACAAGAAAAGAATGAGGCATCGAGAGAGGGGAAATCCGCTAACAATACAAATGTTTGGAAGTGAGACGAGACAACGTCAGAGCTGTAAGAGTGAAACGAAATGTGAGTTTTTTTTTTGCCGACCCTTTATCAACACGTTTGAGGACGAGACGAGAGAAGAGTGGGGGATGCAGCCACTTTAGACTGCGTGGGGGGCGTCGGGGTCGTACCGAGGCGGCGAGCTCCTGTCGAGCGTAGCCTCGGGGAGAGTGGGCAAAAGTATAGCATCCATGTCCACAGGTGTCCTTGGAAGCGACTCCTTCGACACTGATCCAGCCGACGTGGCAGTGGGGGAGAATGGCAGCTTCTTCACGTCCGCCAAAGCACCGCCGTAATCTGGCAACGAAATGCGCGATGAGAACGACGCGAGGGAATCGCGCTTCTTCTCCGTCTGGTGCGTAATGAAGACGGGCATAGTGGCAGACTGGCTGTTGTACGACATGTCGTTGGTGCTGTCAAAGAAAAAGATCCGTGAGATCGGGGGAGAGGGGGAGATCAAAAAGCTGACGTACCCATTTGCAGTCCAAGTTCCGGTGGCTGAGATAGATCCGGTGGAGAGACCAACCCGTTTTGCGACCGATACATAAGCAAGACGGTAATTCCTCCTCGCTTCGTCCGCGAACCCGAAAAAGGAGAAGAACACGAGCGCGCAAAAGACGGCGAACCAACGGGTCAACTCAATACTCGCGATTGACAGTGGTGTCGCTTGCCACTCAATGGCAGGAACTTGAACAACGGTAGCGAAATCGGCATGAGCAAAGTCCCAGCTCACGTACGGAATCACCGGCTCCACGGTCGCGTTGAGATAGATGGAGTAAGATGCCAAAGGAACAGTGAAAAGAATTTCAACGCCAGCGAGACCCATGAGGCGGAAATACCGGCCGCTGCTTAGGCCTCGATTGGTTGCAAGGAACTCTTTGAACTGAGCTCTTCGAATGGCGAGTTCACGAATGGTCCGAACTGCGAAAGGCGATTAGAGCAATGCCACGACAACTTTGAGGACACCTACTGCAATAAGTGGCCGAGACCAGACCGATGATGACAGGCCAGGAAGAGTACAGCACGTACGCCAGAGGTGTGTTGAAAGTGAAGGGGACACAACCGATGTCTTCGAAGATAATAAAACGCCTGGATTGGAAAAAAATGTCTTCCTGCAAGTCAGTAAACAATACCAGTCAAGCCCCTTCTGTTGCACTCACGGAGGATCAACACAAAAATGGGGAGTCCGACACCGATAGTCAGATCAACCATGATATCACGTCGCTTCTGCGCACGCGTCGTCGTCACGGATTGGACAGAAGCAATCTTGTATAAGCGACGGTTTATGCAGAGGGATGCGGCGGGGATGGCCACCGAGCTTGCAAGGATAAATTGAGTGGCTGCATGACTTGGTAAGCAATACCCAGAGAGCGGGGTTAGAGGGACACCTACAGATGTCGCACCAGACTGGCGCGCTATTAAGTACGTTCCCATTCCACACGACGGAATTGATGAATAGGTTCAAGCACGCGAGGCCTGTCCAGATCATGTACAAGCAGGTACCCGTGTTCCAGGCTAAACGGCATGTTAGAGTGTATATGATATCACAGGACGATCGCGTTACCTTCAAGATGCCATGGAAGAGGGATCATACATAGCACGAAGGCGATGAACGCGCATGTAGAGAAAACCCAGTTTGGTACGTCGACGAGCATCTCAACGCAGTTGTAGATCTCAAAATTGCGACGCTAGGGTGAAGCGCTGGTGGATTGATGTGACGGGTTGAAGGGGGCAGCTTATGGGGACATTGCCCTGAGAGCATCTAATAAAGAGGGTCCACACCTTGTAGTCGAATTTGGATGTCCCCTTGTCTCGGGCGTGACGAGAGCAGTTGTCATTCTCCCGACTTGTAATCGGGCCATTCCCATATCGACATACAAACCGACGCCCAAACTGGGACGTTCGTTTGTGACCCGAAATGGCAAAGTGAATCAGTGGCGTTGTCGGAGCACATGTACCTGTGTCCCATGACCATCAGCTTCGATTCTCACATCGATAGTTGAGCGGCTGGAAGCGTAAATGGTTTAGATGATGTCCATTCTACAAGTTGCCACACTAACTGGCAGCCGGCGGACAGGCGGGGGAAACTGCGAGGGTTGTTCCAAGTCGGAAGCGTACCTTGACAAAAGCTCCACCACCACCAAAGAATCCAAGGAGCAAGCTTATGGCACGATTATAGAATACAAGGCGTCACTATGCCGTTGAATGTCGGGGGTCGCGAGGACGCCCGAAGATAACGGTACACACTCGGTCGCTGTGGGAGCTGGCACTGGAACGACTTGCAGGGACGAATGTTGAAAGGCATGGTCATTCAGATGATGGGGGTTCAGAGTCAAGCAACATTCTGCCACCCGTTTGTCTTATGGCCTAGACGTGAGACAATGGAGACAATGGAGAATTCCTTGATAGGAGGAGACAATTGAACCACCGGGAGTTGCCGTGCTACTATGAGACCCGTTGCCAGTTGAACGAGTCACATACTGTTCAACCTTGCGCGCAAAGCCCTCTAATGCTTATGCTACAAACCGACAGACTAATCTACACGAAAATGAAATCCGATAAGCTAAGGCTACAAAGAACAGAAAAAACGAAGCGATTCAAAGTTTCAGACAGTGCGCAGACACTTGAAGAATCGAAAGAAGACAACAGAAAAAGAGACAGGGAGAGGGAGTCAGATCATCGTGTTTCCCTACCCATTGTCATATAGATCGCCCGGCGCTTCTCCGGCTCCCACCCGGGAAGTTTACTGGAAAAATCAGCAGTACGCGGTCTAGCGTGAGTAGCGATCTTCGCTCTCGGAATGGCCACGTCCATGTCGAGCCAACTCCCTTCTAGCTGCCCGGAGTCGCATCCCACGCAATAGGAACGATGGGGAAGATGAACGGGGATGGACGTTGGCGTTTGTGGCCACGCCTCGGGGGAAAGCACAATTTGAAGCCAGCTGGGGTCGAAATTGGACTCGAGGGAGTTGTGCGACGACGCGATGGTCGACGCGCGAGACGGTGACTCGAGCGGGATCATAGCTGGGGCGATGGCAGAGATCACAATCTCCTCCGATGCGCTAATAGGCGTCGACGGAGGAGATTTGTCCATCGATTGTCCGTATGGGGTGAGCGTGCTGGCGGACTGAATAGCCAGGGATAGATCGACCTCGGTGAGAGTTGGCACAATGCTAGTACGACATGTCAACAAAGGTACTCCCCGACTCATAACTTCGCGTACCTCGTCAATGATTGATCCGAAGTACCTCGTTCGAATGTTACAAACGGAATCGAAGTTCTCAGCAATTGCACAAACGAGCGGATTAACTCCCATCCCTCGCGTACAACCTCCATCCGAAGGGCAAACAATCCAAAGAACACGGCCGATTGTACCACGGTCACCGACCATTCGGTCTCAAGCACAGCCCGAATGTTGCTATGAATCGCCTCAGGACCCCATGCAAGAACTTCGTTCAGGTTCCTCGGCATTTTCCCTATGGGAGCCAACCCTGGAGATAGTACATCCCACAGCACAACGGCGACCACGACAGCAGACATTACTGCTTCTAGTAGCGCCATCCCGACGAGCCGGAGGTATAAATTGCGGGTAAGAGAGGAAATCGAGCCCCTCTTTCCGTAAAACTGGACGCCATGAACAAGAAAATGACGCCAAGCCATCCCTGCAGTGAAATGTGGGTGCAAAGTCTCGGATTTGATACAGTCCACAGGACATACCAGCGCAAACGATTGTCGCTACTGTCAGAGAAAGCGGCGGGATCATCACGAGAAAGATGACAGCGATGGTAGGATAAGCAGCAGGTCGACAACCAAAACCGTAAAACAGATCAAATCGACGGGGTTGAACGACCAGGTCTACCAAACATGGCGTGAGTTTGAGTGGACGCAATCGAAAGGTTTAGAGTAAACCTACGCAGAGCAATATACAGGAGAGGTAATCCGAAGCACATTAAACATTCGAATACAATACGTCGCTGTTTCGCTTGAGATGTCGAAGTTTGACAGAAGGAAGCCAGACGTTCAAGATGGACACAGATGGAAAGGCACGCTGCGGGTAGCGCAATACGCGAGCCTGTAATAAAACTCGTTGCTTGCAAGAGTCAGCCGTGGGATGGGCGGAAGACTGGGGGATTTACTTACAAATGTCACACCACACCGATGCTTTGATGTCAGCATTCTCAGCCCAGGCCAAGGCATCGGCCGCGTATATTAGATTCGTGATCGAAAGCCATGTTCCGATGGCCAGAGCAGCGATGTTGCGAGCACGAAGATAGCAGAGCAGAGGCGCAAGGGATAATGCGACAGAAACAAGACATAGGACCGGAATTTCTGGATACATTGCAACAATACAACAAGGGCCGAGAAAGAACGAAGGGGGTATCGAAAAGTGGCAGCTTCCCTCGTACCGGGGGATTAAATCCTCAATCCTGCGCTCTGAATCTGGAGGCTGAATGCCGTGCCGGAATACAAAGGTAAGCGCCACGACACCGATCGCGCGACATGCCCCTTTCGGTGTGACAAACTCACATCCCCAGAAAATACAAGAGCGAAGGTCATAGCTCCCCCTGAAGTCTCGACAATGCTACAGTCTGAGTGACAGGAGTAAGTCCAAGAATGGAAGGTATGAAAGCAATCACCTGATATGGCAAGTACAAACGATCCCATGAGTTCTCAAGTTCTCCACGGTAAAAGCCCTAAGCCTCGGCGAAAAGAATACTGATACATGCTTGAAGAACGTGACAACAACTGTGAAAGGGATGGATAGAAAGGACCTATAGCGTGATTGCTGCGGATAGTCTATCATGGAAGAACAGTGGAGCGATCTGTAACCGAGAAACTAGGACGACGATGTAGGTGTACGCGAAGTGTGTATTTGTCCTGCAAGAAGGTAGGTGACAACACAGCGGAGTGGGAGCGTCGCAAGGTCGCCGATACGTAACGCAAGACCAAGGCCGGGGATTTGAAGGTAACGAGACGACTGGGTGGAACTCTTGGGCTGGAATGTTGCAACTTCTGGTATAGTCTCGAGTTTTATCGAACTGCGTGAACGACCTATCCTCGGTGAAGATCGAGGGGACCGGGAAACATTACCCCGATATCGTGTCACGACCCACGTCGGAAGGATCGGAGATAGATATTCGATCAATGCCGAGACAAAGGCGGAAATTTGGGCCGTGATTCTGTATAGTGCGGACTGGTCGCCACGAATCTCCATTCGTTCTAAAATGGCCTCCACATTCTGTTCCAGTTTCATCAGCCTTCCCTCCACAAAAGCTTTGCAAACCTCTGCCTTCTTGTCCTGCCTGCGCGATGTTATCTCCATCATCCCTATTGCGTCCTCCACGTGCTCATACATTTCCGAGTTGAACGATTTGGACTGCCTCCGTAAAGACTTGAGCTCAGCTTCCAGCTGTGCGACCCTGTTCACCAGAGTGTCCATTTTCTGCGTATCTGATGGAGGATAGTGGATGATAGTGTGCAGGTCCGTGGTTCGTTGCCGAAGACGTTGGATGGCATGCTTCCACGGGCGCATTCCGGTTGCCAACACAAAAAGAGACAGACTAAACCACGAGATAGTCGACGGGTCAGCAAAAGAAACCACGACCATGCGGAGGAGCGTCGCGCCAAGGAAAGGAGAGAAGATCGACAAGGTGAGATAAAAAATCTCGAGTGTATGCAGCTCAGACAAAGCAGCGTGGTGATACTTGTCCGTAATGGAAGGATATTCTTTCGGTAGAGATTGGAGCGCGTGGCGTGGCCTCGATGCCTGGTAAAGGCTCCAAGGGACTAAGACGACATGGTTGTAAGCGGCGAAAGGACGAGCCGACAAGGCAGACCCACCTTCAACGATTTGGTGAAGATAGAAGACGAGGAGGAGAATGAGGAAAACGTTTTTGATGTAATCGCTCCCAGTGAGCCAGTTTGCGATGGGAGAGAACAAGGCGATGATCACCGAGATGTCAGATTCATACCAGGCACGCTCATTGACAGTATCGGGTGGGTCTGCTTCGGCTGGTGCCTTTGCTTTTGGTTCTCTAGAAGACTGAGCTGTGGGTGGAGGAAGCGCTGAACCGGATGCACCAGGAGTTTCCGACTCTTCTCCGGCAGAGTCGACCTCGGAAACGTACTGCTCTGAAGGGGAAGAAGGGGCGTCTGACTCGGGTTGCTCGACAGCATGGGTAACATGGTCACTAAAGTACTCGGTGTCGCTGACAGGAGGGGATTCGAGGTCACCCCGGCGCCTCCGTCGCATGACTGAGCCGTTCATCCGTTGTCGTTCTTGTAGAAGTGGTGGCTGCAAGGAAGATCAGGGGGCGCGAACTGGATTTTCTAGTCGGAGTTTGAAGAGTAGTGCATGTGTTTAATTCGAACGTTTGCGATGGCGGTTTGCAATTCGGACGATGACAGTATTCGTTTTCGGGGGGTATCTTTTTTTCCCTGCACCGTCGTTGCGGACGTTCTCGAGACTTGTCGGCGAACTCGCAAACTGGAACCGGACTTCGGATGTTTTACAGTTGTCCACCCGAATAGGAAATGTAGCATACTTCGTTCTGCTAGTGGCAACTCTTGTTCGATGTACCCCTCTCTCCTCACCCGCAATTGTCTTGCCACCTTTCTTTATCGTTTTCGCGGATATCCTCGCACTTCCAGGAACCATATCCCCACCTTTGTGTTCCCTTCTCTGAGTTTTATAGACACGTCCTCGTATATCAGGTCTCATATATCAGGTTATCGGACATGGTGATTTTTTTTTTTGAATCCGTTTATGTCCATTTGGGGTACTCTACCTTATGCAGGACAATACAAAGTCTAGGTACAAAAGGGGCACTTGTGCCCCAACCGCGTCCCCAATCTCCCGAAGGACATGGAGGTGCATTCAGACATCCCCTTCTGAACCACTTGAAACACTGCCAAAGGGCAGAGTACGTAACGAACTGTGAGTGCGACATCTTGTTCCTTGTCATCAGCAGAACAGTGGTCGATTGAATCATTGCGTGATTCTTCCCCATGTTCGCCCGACCCTCGTGCGCATTGATGGGCATTGGTTGTCTGGTTCCCATGCGTGCACATTCGCCGTGATCGGCCGATCGCTGGCGCAGTCTGCTCCCGGGATCCATGGATGTTCACGCAACTGGCGAGTACTTCGTCCGTCCGGCTCGGGACTAAATGTATATGTACCCGTAAAGTCTCGACACAGCCCTGTAACCATTAGATCACTGGCGGTTGCTGCGCTGTGAGCATCAGAGAAATATTGAGCTTCTTCCGCTGAGCTACGCGTAGCATTACACGACTATCAAGGAAGCATACTTGCTTCACACACATCTCGCGAGTCATCCTTGACACTGCGAGTCGATTCGCTTCCCACTCCCTGCATCTCCACGTCTCCTCCCGCCATACCGGGTGTCCCCAAATCTGCGAATCCGATCGAAGTTACGTCCAAGACTCGAGAAGGCCGGCTCTCTAAACCAAACCCACTATCTATCCCTTTACCCCATCGATTGCCATAAAGGAGCTTGCGCGAATGCAATTCCCGCACGTTTATGATGAACCGAGGGGAGAGAATGAATAGCAAGATATAGATGACTGTCGTCGTGACACTTCCAGCCGTCCCATCACCAAAATTGATGTTGTTGAGCAAATTTCTAGTTTACGAGCTCAGTTTGTGTTTTATACACTGAGGGGACGGCGGTGAAATGAAAAAGGCAACGTACACGAGAAAGTAAAACACACCCTCTCTGACGAGGAGGTTGAGGTATTGATTGGTTTTCCATTGTCGGATGGCCTTGTACATTTGAAACGATTCCATACATAATCGGGTGACGACAAGGATCAGCAAGAGGCCTGCGAGGGCAAATCGAGGGATGAGTCTATATCTACCAAACTTGGATGAGGTAGTGGGTGTTGCGTCACAAAATGACATATTGAGCACCTGAGGATTGGTCACTGCGGGAAGTGAGGATGGTATCTTTCACAAGAGTGGCCAACGCTTACCCATCAGGTGGTTAGGGTTGCGATAGAATTCCTCAGAAACGGCATAAATGACGATGGTGGCGGCATAAAACACAAGGAGTACACCCAGGACGATCCTGGATTTATTATACATTGCGTACACGCGTAGGATCATCACGACTGGTAGACGTGTTTTATGAGTTATATCGTGCGTAGTGCATGGTATCACTTACTGTCGGCAGCGGCCAGGAATATGATAAAGCCCGAGTCGAATACAATGAGAAGCACCGTGCCTTGATTAGTGGATTATTGACACGCAACAGATCGTTGAGAAGCATTGCTTACACCTGTGCAACTGATGTCAATGACTGAGCATGTGATGGGGATGCAAGAAAACCTACGCCTATTTAATCGAGTATTTTTGTTGGTAATGATGTAACAGCCATGTTGAGAGACAACTTACCAGGGGCGGGCCAGGAATAAAAGTACTTCCATCTTTCGAAACATTGTAAGCTAAATCCTACCAGTAGCCTGGCGTATACATACACAGTCCTTGAATCCTGTACAACGTCAAAGTTTAGTTCGCTTACGCTCGGTCATCATCGGGCTGGCTTACAAGGCAACAGCGAGCCCCAAATAACGAACCTTGAAAAGAGCTCAGAGTGAAGGTTAGCATTTGTAAAATTGAATACGCACCAAAATGAACATAAAGGACACAAAAGTCCATGGTCGGCTCTGTCAAGATGCAATAAGAGCAAAAACAGTGTGCACTTATCAAGGCTTGCGCACCCAGATATAGTGTATCTGCGAGGATCCGTCAGGAAAGGGACTCTATGAGGGAAAATGCAAAAACCTCTTTCGAAATGGTGATGACTGGAGAACAGACTTGGGTTCAAGTTCGAGTGTGATCATCAATATGCGCCACTCACTGTAATCATATGCGACGACTGTTGCAATCACGACTGGCCATGGAATGTCAATGAGATCAGGTCAACAGTCTGAGCAGCCTTACGTGATAAATAGTTATTGAACTGCAAGGCTGCCACAATGGATTGCAATTCGGAAGACATTGTCTTTGAGGAGCCTGACTTCAAGCTCTGGGGAGAAACCGAAATGAAGAACGGGTCGACGAAGAGTAAGCTCGAGGGACATGTCGAGCTGAAATATGTACTATGCCGCTGCGTGGCCAAGTCTTCGTGTACGGCATGGCCATGGCAGTCTCAAGCAGGGACGAAGCAAACAGCATCCGAGATTGCTTGAGATTGCCAGTACCACATGTATTTGTGAAGGGCCGATCATCCCTACTACGTGGGAGGTTACAATGAGCGTGGCTGCGATGTCCGATGTACGGCGTCCTGACCCTTGAACTCCTTTTTTCTGGCCTTCCGTTCACTCGCCCACTTTCTAACCATTACGTACACATGCCATGGCTGGTCAACCTCAGGCTTGATCTATGTACTGCTATCTTGCATCTCAACATTTACCTGCAATCTCACTCGGAACCCAGGGCCGTCGCCGTATCTCACCAGCACCCGTCGTCTTGGAAGCTCACGCAGTGGTCCTACTATCTGCTGGCACACCGCCTCACGTGGTCCGCTGCAACTTCTCTCGCAGCAATCCATTCAACTCCCGCCTACTAGTACACGAGCCTATAGACCCGTGCAGGAGGGGCCTTCGGCCCCTCACATGCGATTTTTGCAGTGCAATGCTACATCTCATTTTCAAAGTGAAATGCTACATGTTATTATCATGAACCAAATCTGGGTCCGC
>JBBPMA010001396.1:0-11208 GCA_038090075.1 Xanthoconium purpureum | reverse complement strand
ATCATCCTGGTCCTCTGGTTCATGGAGATGGTCTGGAATTAGGCCCTCCCACTGTCCCTCAACAGCAGGAGCATTCCATGGTGCAGACTCAGCTCCAGAGATTGTTCCAGATTCATCAAAAGTGACATGGCAGCTGGAAATGATGGTTTGACACTCTAGGTCAAGCAGTTTGTAGGCTTGTTGCCCATAAGTGTACCCTATCATGATGCACTTCTTGCCATGTGGTTGGAATTTATCCCCCTGCTGCTCCTTGGGTGTGTAGGCATAGGCTGGACATCCAAAGGGGTGGAAGAATGTTGGATTTACTTGGCATTTGAATATGATTTGATAGGGGACCTTTCTGCCAAGTCCCAAAGTTGGACTTTGGGCAGAGATGTAGGCAGTAGTTGACATTGCATCAGCCTAGAAGGACTTTGGAAGTTTTGATTCCTCCAGCATGATGTTGGCAAGTGTGGCCAATGTTTGGTTCATGCATTCTGCCAGGCCATTTTGTTCTGGAGTATATGGGGCAGAAGTTTCAAGTATGGTTCCATTGTTCCAGAGTTGGTTTCGGAAGGCTTTGTTGGTGTACTCTGTTTCACCATCACTCTGGATGAACTTTGTATAGGATTCAGAGAAGTCCTCCTGTCCAATCTCAGTCTGGAAGAGTGTCTGGACATTCTTTTTCCATTGGTTGTAGATCTATAAAGCTTCATTCTTGTGTTTCATGAAGTAGACCCAAGGGAAATGGCTGAAATCATTGACAATGACAAGCCAAAATCTGTAGCCTTCACAGGATCTTGGAGTTATTGGACCTCCAACATCGGTGTGTATCTGTCAAGACTGGGTCAACTCCTGAACTATCTCCGGAACTTCCAGAGACTAGCTGTCTGATGGGACTTGGCTTCAGTGACTCGGAGAGGAGTGCTGCACCCTTGCCTAAGTCTGGTCCCGAATTTCAGAACTCAGAGGTAACTTGTTACGATTATTTTCCTATGTCATACCTTCTTTCTCATTCGCACTATACGGTGGGTCTACCTTGATCTTTTCCCTTACCATGAAGACGAGACCAATTATCTACTCACCTTTGATATCTTCACCTCTCCAATACTTCTTCCTCTTTGACCTACCCTCTTGTCGACAGGACTATCCACTCCTCTGATTACTTCTCTTGTAGTAGTCACGTGTCCCCATTCTCCACAACGTTCTACTAGCTTCTTCTTACCTAAGCAGTAGTACTTAAATACCCGCATAGCCTGTACCATTTCCTTATTCTTGTTCTGCGCAATAACAGCATCAGTCTTGCGATCCACAGCTCGTTTAAGTTGTGACCTAGTTTTCTCTTTCCAAGAAACTTCTTTGAGGATGCAGCGTCTCTTCGTGAGTACCTCCCTCAGAGTAAGTAAACCCTTGACCTCGACGCAAGTCTGTCGACTCGCGTAACATAACTCAGAGGTAATGACTTTAATGTTGCACAGCAATGAAGTTGAGCAGAGGTCAGAGGGGAGTCAAGAACTCAAGCAGAGAATCAGAGGGGAGTGGTATCTTAGTTGATATTCGAACTAAGGGAATACATGGCTCAGGAGGTACAGTACTTATACTACAGAGGTGGACAGGATTTGTTACAGAGGAACAAAGCTGACTAATTATACAAATGCAAGGCTGCACACCAGCTGTCCAGAGATCAAACCTATGGTGCAGGTTCATAGCATCAGTGGCTAGAATGCTATGAAACTAGTATGAATGGAGATAAGTGAAATGTAGAGTGATGAAATAAGTCCCTGATACAAATCCAGAGGTCAGGAGATGTGCCTTTGAATGAGAATGCACCAGAGTTAGTGTCTGATATAACTGGAATTGGCTCAGAAGACCAGAATGGATTTTGGTTGAATGTACAGGATATGACAGTATCATCTCCAGTGGGCATGTGGTGTGAGGTTCCTCTTGTGTTCCAAAAGGAAGCTTCTTCATCTTTCCAAGTGTGTGTGGCTCACAAAATGTGGGTGTTCCAGTAAGGGTATTGATTCCTTGGAGTAGTCCAGATTTGACCATTCCTTGAATTCTGTTAACAAAGATATGGCCCATCCATCAATAAAGAAGATTTATGTCAATGGTTGCATGAGCTGTCTCCTGCTGGCTATTTGAAGTAACTCTTGCATGATATAAACCATCTTTGTGTTTGGCAGTAAGAATGGTGTTCTGGTCTTTCTGGACATAGCATATGTCAGAATTGGCCAGAAAGGTGGTGGAAAGGTCTGTGGAGGCAAGGCATTTTACAGAGATGAGTGACAGCTGAAAGTCTGGAATTAGAAGGACATTTGATAGTATGACTTTATAGGTCTTTCCAGAAACCTGTGATATGAGTGGAACTGTTCCAATTCCAATAGCATGCACTTTTGCATTGTTTCTAAGAGTTACCAGACATGGGGGGTTTAGTGGATGGTAGGTTCAGAACCAGGATCAGTGGGGAACCATATGGGATGTTGCTCCAGAGTCAATGATCAATGTGTTTCTCCTACTGTTGCTTTGCTCAGATGACAAGTAAGCATGAATGCATTGGGTCAAAGACTCAGATACATTTTCATCAACTACATCTGCTGAGTCTGGAACATCCAGAACACCTTCTGCTGGATTTGCCCTTTGCCTTCCTTTGTCAGGCTTCTTAAAACCTCCCTTCCTTAACTCTGTAACCCACTTCTTGTAGGTGTTGCAGTCAGCAGAGTTGTGTGTGGCAGATAAGTGGTGCTCACACTAAGTGGAGGAGTTTGGAGGATGAGTGGAGGATCTTGGAGGTCCAGATGCCTTTAGTGCTGATTCCAAGTGGCCAGAGGAATGCAGGCAGGTGTCCTCAGCAACAATTTGAGTTTCTACTGCATCAAAAGTTATTTTGCTGTTCTCCATGGAGTTGATGAGTGTTCCTTTAAACAACTCCCATTCTGGAGTCTTTAGAAGGGAATTCAGAAGGATGAAAGCCATGACCTTGGCATCTACAGCAAACTTCATGGCAGCAAGCTGGGCTTCCAAGGTTTGGAGTGAGGCAATATGTTCTGAGACAGTTCCAGTGCTTCTGTCCCAGGTTGCACTAAAGAGTTGTTGGAAAATGTAGAAGGCGGAAGAGACACTTGGAGCATCTAGGAGTTTTTGGAGTTCCTTCCAAAGGTCCTTAGCAGAGGCACATAATGCTGTTTTGAGAAGCAAGGCATCAGAAAGGCACTCTTGTATAATTCCATGGGCTTTCTCATCACATGCTATCCAGTCCTGGAGATTGGAAGCTGTGGCTCCAGCTGTTCTGACAACAGGTACTGGGTCTGCAGTTGTGATAACTCCATAGGCTTTTCTGCTTCAGAGCTTTTGAATGACCTTAACTTTCCACAGGGGGAAGGTTTCAGGTCCAGTAAGGATCTCACTGGTTTGGACAGTGTCAGATGATGTGACAGGAGAAGGTTTATTTTCTAACAGGTGTCAGATAGGCAATTAGCTGGGGTAGATGTATTTTCTGACAGATGTCAGATGGCTGGTAGCCAAGGGACATTCAGAGTGAACACTGAGGGATGTGCTGAGGGATGCATGAGAGTTGAGTCATTTCAAGCTTGTATGATTAGCTTGCACTATCAGGGCTCATAACCTATCAGGTTCTAGAAGTAGAACAGATCTCAGTCAATGCCAAAGAGGGCAGAAACAACTATTGTATTTACCTAGAAGTAGAACAGGTCTACATACATGAGTATTAGGATAAGTAAGAGAAATAGTAACTCACCTCAGTTGATGCCAAAGAGGGTGGAAACAACTGAGGTGTTAATAGGTAAAGCACAGGCTTATATAGTACTATGTGGTGAAGGCACATTCGTACCTTAATGGAAATGAATGGAACAGAGTGGAATGAATAGTGTAGTAATATCTATAAGGGGACTGCTGAGTTTGGAACTGTGGGTTCCAACACTTCCAGTAGTTCCAGGTGGTTCCAGTTAGAACTGGAGAGTTCTGGATGGTTCCAGGTGGTTCCAGTGGTTCCAGTGGTTCCAGTAATTCCAAAATTGTAGGGTTTAACTGGTCATACCAGTCCCAGATCTGGAAGTGGTATTTTGTCAGTGTACATTGTGCTGTTGCTTGTGTAGCCCTCACCTTGGCCCTCCCTTCCTGCTTGTACCCCATGGGTATACCCACAGCAGGTATGGGTACAGGTACCAAACTTGGTACCTGTGACCAAACCCGTACCTGTGGCATGGGTATAGACCTGTCATGGGTACAGGTACAGGTCAGTTCCCAGTACCCAGGGGTATACCCATGGTGAACCCTACATGTCGAGAGGGGCAAGAACTTCTTCAATCAAAGAACACGGCCATAGTGCTTCTTTTGTGGCATGCATTGTGGCAACGTACTTGCTTTCAGTCATGAACAAGGAGACAATCTCTTGTTTCTTCGATGCCCAGGACACAGTGCCACCATCTATCAGGAATGCATAGCCTGATATGGCCTTCCTATCTTCAGCCATACTTCCATCTGCATCCATGTAGCCTTGCAGTGGCTTCCTTGTCCCTCCATATGTTAGCTGTAGATCTTTTGTACCAATTAGGTATCTGTAAATATGATGTACAGCCTCCCAATGAGGCATTCTGGGGTTGCTTGCAAAGCACAACACAGTGGATACAGCATAGGAAATGTCAGTGTGTGTGCCAAGTGCAATGTACATGAGAGATCTGATTGCTTTGTGATACAGAATATGTTGCATTGATGCATACTCAGTGCCTGTTGAAGGGGATTGGGCATTGGTGAGCTTGATATGGGGTTCCATTGGCATTGAGACAGGTTTGAGATCATTGAATCCAAAACAGTGGATGATTGACTCTAAATATGAGCATTGCAAGAGCACAATTGTCTGCTCCTTGTGGTTCCACATTACCTTGATACCAAGCAATCAATGCAATTCACCAAGATCCATGATCTCAACATGCTCCCTAATTTGTGCCTTGAGTTCAACCACAAGTGAGAGGGTGGATGCAGCAATGGTGCAATTGTCAATGTGTACAACAATAATGATGAGTGTTTTCTCACTCCATTTGATGAAAATGGCCTGATTGACCTCACATAGTTTGAATCCGAGACTTTTGACAAGAATCTTGACCAACTTTTGATACCAATGATGGCCACTCTGTTTGAGTCCATAGAGCATCTTGCATAAATGGCAAATGTGGTGCAGAAGAGCTGGATCAGTGTAGCCAAGTGGTTGGTGCATGTAAATAGCTTCATTGTTGTTTAGTTTGCCATTGAGGTACATGCCCTTGATGTTGATCTGGTGGAGTTTGAGGTCAAGATGGGCAGCTAGAGTAAGTACTGTGCAGATGGATGTGAGTTTTGTGACTGGGGCGTACATGTTGAAGTAATCTATGCCAGGTACCTGCGAAAATCCTTGCATGACAAGGCACACCTTGTATCAGACAACATTTCCTGCTGCATCCTTTTTTGTGCAGAAAACCAACTTGATTCCAACAGTGTTCATGCCTGCAGGTGGTTTGACAAGCTCCCAGGTACTGGCCTTGTTGAGTGTTACAAGCTCTTCACGTATCTCCTGCTCCCATTGCAGCCAGTTGGGACAGTGTTTTGCCTCAGTGAGTGAGGTGGGTTCAAGCACTTTGGCCTCAGCGATGGTCTTGTTCAACTTGAGAACCAGTTTGATGTCATTGTCATAGTCAACTGCAGCAAGGGATTGGTCAGCCCTTTCCTTCCCCTCAAACACAGCAGGACCACTACTGGGTTTGGGATCCTCAGTGATTGGGTCAGAGAGCTGGATGCCATGAGGTGGCACTGGGTTGAGGGCTTTGCTGTTGATGATGTCAAGTATGCACTGGCTGGGCTGACAGATGCATTTCAGGCAAGGTGTGGTGATGGGATTAGGAGCATGTGGGGTTGCAGTGGCCTTAGTGGTGATAGTGGCTTGAGGCTGTGGCATGGATAAGCCAGATTTGGCAGTGGCAGTGGCATGAGGCTGTGAATTGTTTACGTAAGCAAGTGTGGCATCACTCAGGTGAGTTCCTTCTTCCTCCCCCTCAATGATATGCTGCAATAGTCTCCAATAGACATTCCACTCAACAGTGACAATCCATTTTGATGGCCAATATATGTGGTAAGCATTCTCCAATTTTTCATCAATTCCCATCCATCTGACTTTATTGACATGCCATCCCAGCTTATTTCCTCACTCAGTCTTCACATACACCTTAGATTCCCACTTGCAGACTTGGCTCAAGTCAGGCCTTTGTTTGAAAGCAATCTCATACAGCATCAGACCATCAAGAACCTTCATAGGTGTTCTATTCTTCAACCATATGATGTGACATGCAGCCTCTCCCCACAGGAATTTTGGCAATCTGCTCATGTGGAGCAATGCTCAGACATGCTCAAGGATTGTCCTGTTTAGGTGCTCGGTGACACCATTGTGTTGTGGTGTATCATGAGCTGTAAGTCTCTGCACTGTACCCTGATGTTTTAGATACATGACAAACTTGTTGCCCATGTACTTGCCTCCCCAATCCAAGTGGAGCATGTGGATTTTCACCATGAGTTGATAATCCAGCCATGCCTCGAACTGCTGGTAGGCTGAGAAGGTTTTGCTCTTCTGACGAAGCATACACAAGTACATCAGGCACAAGTGATCATCTGTAAAGGTGGCATAGTATCTCCTTTCCCTAAGCATTTCCACTGGCATGGGTCCCCAAATGTCCAACCATGCAAGTGCACCAATCTCTTTGCTTCACTTGCCCTCTTGGATCTTTGCAATCAGCTTGTGCATTGCCTTTGCATAGATGCAGGATTTGCAAAAGGTACCTCCATCCTTTGATTCATTGAATTTCAGCCTGCTGACTAACCTGTTTTCAACAAGCCAACAAGTGATGGATGGGGCAATATGCCCATAACAATGGTGTAGTTCCATCACTGTCACTGTTTCCATGGCAGCATTTGCAGTCTCATGCTCATGTATGATGTGGTACAGTCCCTTTGAGGTACGTGGTATTCATCCTATTGTTTCACTGTCTGACCCTCTAATCATGCAGAAACCTTCTGCAAAAGTCATCGAGAGCCCAAGCTCATCAAGATGGCCTATGGACATGAGCATGTATCCCACCTCAAGTGAGAACAGGACCTCAGTAAGACATAATTTCAACACATCATACCCATTCAGTATCTCAACCAATCATGTCACTGACTCCAGTCATGACAAATTTCTGACAATTTGCAGCTGTAAACAATTTATCCAGTATGTCCACAAGGTTTTCAAAATGCTCGCAATACAGGGAGATGTGGCACATCATCCCAGAGTCATACAACTCAACCTGGCAGGAAGGGGTAGGTCCTTCATTTGTTTCCATGGCAACATTTTCTGGGTCCACAGCAGGGTCAGTGCAGTCGACAGACACCTTGTCCTCAATGTTCAGCACTCAGGACTCCTCAAGGTCCCAGACATCATCAAAAATGTCCTCATGTTACACAAGTTGACAGACTTGTATCGAGGGCAAAGGTTTACTTACTCTGAGGGAGGTACTCACAAAGAGACACAACATGTTATGTGAGTCGACAGACTTGCGCTGGGGTTCAAGGTTCACTTACTCTGAGGGAGGTACTCATGAAGAGACACTGTGTCCTCAAAGAAGTCTTGAGGTGAAAGGAACTAGGTCACAACTTAGATGAGCTGTGGATCGCAAGGCTGACGCTGTAATTGCGCAGAACAAGAATAAGGAAAAGTACAGGCTGATCGGGTATTTAAGTACTACTGATTACCTAATAGGAAAATTGTAGAACTCGGAGGAAGAATAGGAACACGTGACTGTTATGAGAGAAGTAGTCAGGGGAGAAGACAGTCCTGCGGAAGAGAAAGAGAGAGAGAAGTTAAAGAGAAAGAAGTATCAGGGAAGCATGGATGTCAAAGGTAAGTAAGTGGTTGGTCTCCTCCTCATGATAAGGGAAGAGATTGTAATACACTCGGCGTGTCATATGGATGAGGAAAAAGGTGTGAGAGAGAAAAAGGATTGTAACAGCAAGGGACTACTATCAACACATGGGAAGGACATCCACATATGCAATCACAATGCATACGCATTATTATATCTATATCAGTTTTGTACTGAAAATATCACAGTGGTAGACCCTACAATCCACCTTACCTGGATCAAAGCAAACTGGAGTAATGACGAGGTCATCAGAGTAAAGGATAGGATTATAGACCTGGTACATTTAGTCTTGCTCATTGTTCCCCATTCCAACATTCATCCCAAATGAACACATGCTGAACAATGAGCAATGAAGCCCAGGTTGCCGAACCACTTCCATCACAGGGCCTCCTGCCTGGCACATGTTACCCCAGCAGGAAAAGCCTTGCCTCACAATACAGCCTTCCAACACTACACCCACAATGAGCACCATCCAGAGCACAGACAGTTGAACAAGAATTTATGTTGTATATAACAGCATCTTGCTCTGCCAAGGGAACAGACCCACTTTCATTTTGGGCAGTAATTCCATGTCTCAAATGATCATGTTATCGGCACTGATGATTTCACTCATTTTTTAGGTTTCTCATAGCACTTACCCAACCCTCTATGACATCACAATGGATTATCTCCCTATCCAAGCGTCAGCAGTACCATCTGAACAAGTCTTTTCATCTGGTGGTGAAACCATGACAAAACAATGTAATTGTATCAGCCTGGTGCTGATGGAAGCTCTACAGGTGGTGAAGTTTTTCCTCAAGAAAGAATGACTTGATTTCACAAAGGGATGGATCATGTCAACAGCACAAATGGTAATTGACATTGACAATGACAATGTCCTTGCAATGATCATCAACAAGAACATTGCCTGTGATGGTCTCAGACTAAATATTGATCACATTATCAGCATCATTGGCAATGAGGAGGCTGATGAGGATGAGGGTTAGCTGGGTAATATGTATGTTTGATTGCATGATGTCATAGCAACATTGTTACTGTGGCTAGCTACTATGTATCAAATTGTTCATCTATCTCTGTCCTGCCTACTTGCACCATCATTAACAAGCACAATGGTACCATCATTATCATTGTGCATGTGTGCATCATGTCACATCATGATGGTGGCACAGGCACAGTGATGCTGTTGACACTGTTGTGTTGTCATGCACATGCATGCCTTGTTGTATCATAGACTAGACTTGTAGTGATGGTAAGAGTGGTGGTGTTGACATGGAAGTGGTGGTACAGGCATGGCAATGGTGCCACCATCGTCATGGTGTGTTGAGTGTGGCATGGACACAGCAGTGCTGTGACTGGTCTTGTTGCCTCACATCGAGTTGTGAGGGAGTAAGGGTGGTGGTATGGGCACAACAGTGCTGTTGACATGGTGTGGTTGTTGTCATTGTTGTTGCCATTGCTGATATTATTACTCTTGTGTGGACTGGTCAGCTGACTGAAGCCACAAAGTCACAGTTAGCCAAGCCAAGCCAAGCCATATGTTATATGTTGGCTTGGCTCATTGATGGCTCAGCTAAAATATGGCTCAGCTACAACTCAAGTCAGCTATGAGCTGGAGCTGCAGCAACACTAGACAGTGTGGTCACTCAGCTGCCAGTAAATATGCACTGCAAGAATGTAACCTGCCCCATTGTGGTAAGTTTCATCCATTTACACCAAAAAACACACATTGACATTGTCATGTACAGCTGCACATGCCCCAAACCTCCCACTCTTGATGTAGTTCTAAATTAACAATAAAGTACACAACTCATTACTACTCAGGTTGTATGTACTAATTGCTGGTGTAAAAGTTTTGTTATGCAATAAATCCCCCTGGATTACATAGCATTTGATCACCATGGTCAAATGTGACATTCTTTCCTTTCTCTGCCAACCCATCTCAAGCACTGACATCAGCAACAAGTCTATAGTGGTCATTCACACAAACATCAGCCTCAGCTTCAAAGCCGCCATTCAAATCTTGCAAAACTCAAACCCAAGTGACTTCTTCTGGCCACCCATGACATGGCCAAGGGTACACAAGCAAAGCAAGATACCAGTCTCTTCACCGATTTGCACTGCCATCAAGTTGACTTACCACTTCACACCAGATGTTGAACAGTGGTCCATGATGAAGGACATCAAAGTCTGGCTACTTGAGCTGACCTCTTTTAAATGCAGTGGTAGCAACTGGCATGCATGTGAAGATGCAGGACAGATTGGATACCACATTAGTCCTAAGCATGCCATGTACTTTGCATTGATGATTCATTTCACTTGTTAGGCTGCAAGTGTTACAATCCTTTTCCTATCTCATACTTTCTTCCTCCTCTGCCTGACACATCAATTATACTCTCATCTCATTCCTTATCATAAAGAGATGGATGATTACCTACTTACATTTGACTCTCAACCTTGTCCCATTATCTTCTCTCTCCAGTCTCCCTTTCTTCTAACAGGACTGTCCTCTCCTCTGGTTACTTCTCTTGTAGTAATCACATGTCCCCAATCTTCCATACAGTTCTATGACTTTCTCCTTATGTAATCTGTAGTACTTAAATGCCTGCTCAGCCTGTACTCTTTCCTTATTCTTGTTCCATGCAATCACAGCGTCAGTCTTGCGATCCACAACTCATCTGGTTGTGACTTAGTCTTCATACAACCTTGTTCTCTTCACTTTGAGATTTCTTTAAGGATGTTGTGTCTCTTCATGAGTATCTCCCTCAGAGTAAGGAAACCCTTGACCCCAATGCAAGTCTGTTGACTTGTGTAACAAAAGAACAAGAATATCCTTTAGTCCCTCCTATTTAGGAGTAGAACCACCCCAGCCCACCCAAGATTTTCCCTCAATATCCCAGAGGAGTTTTTTGAGCCTTTGAAGATCTGGAAGAAACCGGAACACTCCAGGACACCCAGAATCCCCTAGATCTAGTGACCACCCCCCAAAGACAATCTCCTGTCGAACCTAGTCATTCCCCTAAGCTACCCACACCTCTGTCCCCTGGAGAACAAGTAACAGCAGGAAAACCCTTTCTCAACCCAGCACTCCAACCATCACCTGTTACAATTTTCTTTCTATCTCACACCTTCTTCCTCATCCGCATCGTCCGGCGAGTCTATATGGATCTTTTCCCTTACCATGAGAACGAGACTAACTACCTACTTACTTTTGACATCCTCACATCTCCTATACTTCTTCCCCTTTGACCTACTATCTCGTCCACAGGACTATCCTCTCCTCTGCCTA
>JBBPMA010001395.1:0-11210 GCA_038090075.1 Xanthoconium purpureum | reverse complement strand
CTCCAAGTCACTGAGTTCGCCGACATGTTCGAAACGAACGAGGAAACGGTTGCCGAGGTTGTGCATGGAAGAAAGCTTGTAAGGATCATCATCGAGGGAAAGGTCAACTGCGTCCTTCAGCTTCGAGATTGCTTGGTTTAGATCACTGAGTTCGCGAAGAGATTCAAAACGCGTGACGAAGGACATGCCAAGGGTATACAAACGGCGGGGCCTGAGAATATCATCATGTGGGGTGAGGTCAACAGCGTCCTTCAGCGTTAAAACCGCTTGCTCGAGGTCACTTAGTTCACCAACACGCTCGAAACGAGCTTGCAGGGAGGTGCCGAGGTTGTTTAGATGATGGGGTTTGTCAAGGTGGCCATCAGGAGTGAGGTCAATAGCATCCCTATGCATCGAAATCGCCCGATCTATGTCACTGAGTTTGCCGAGACTCTCGAAACGAGCGAAGAAGCAGAGCCCGAGATTGTCCAGATAATAAGGTTTGCCAATGTGACCGTCAGAAGTAAGGTCGACAGCATGCCTGTGCCTCAAAATCGCTTGCTCGAGGTCATTGAGATCCCCAAGGCGCTTGAAACGGGCTCTCAAGGAGAGGCCGAGATTGTCTAGATAACGAGGTTTGTTGGGATGTCCCTCATGGGTGAGATCAGCAGCATCCTTCAGCCTGGAAACCGCTTCCTCTAGATCACCCAGTCTGTCATAGCGCTTGAAACGAGTGGAGAAGGAGAGGCCGAGATTGTGCAGATAGATACGTCTGTTAGGGTGGCCGTCACGGGTGAAGACAAGAGCGTCTTTCAGCGTGGAAATCGCTTGATCAAGATCGTTTGGTTCGCCAAGGCGATCAAAACGAGTTTTGAGGGAGAGGCTGAGGTTGGCCAAACGGCCATGTTTGTTGGGGTCATCATCAGAGGTAAGGTCAACAGCTTGATTGCCATTCGTTATCGCTTGTTCGAGGTCGCCGAGGTCTCCGATACACTTGAACCGTGTGAGGAGAGTCTGTCCGAGGCTGTTTAAGCGACCAGCTTTGTCGTGGTGAGAATTGGGTGTGAGATTAACGCAATCTTTGTAACTCGAAACCGCTTGCTCTAGGTCGCCCAGCTCGCCGAGGCGATCAAAACGAGTGACGAAGGTTGTGGCGAGGTCGTTTAAACGGACAGGTCTCTCAGGGTCACCTTCAGAAGTGAGGTCGACAGCGACCCTCTGCCTCGAAATTGCTTGCTCGAGGTCACTGAGATCCCCAAGTCGCCTGAAACGTATTCCAAAGGTCCTGCTGAGGTTGTGCAGATATCCAGGTTTGTTAGGATGATCATCATGGGTGAGGTCGACAGCAGCGCTCTGCCTCGAGATCGCTTGCTCGAGGTCACCTAGCTTGTCCAGGCGCTCAAAACGAACGAGGAGGGCATTCCCGAGGGTACTCAAACGACCAGGTTTGTCAGGGTGGTCATCGGGCGTGAGGTTGACAGCGTCCCGCTGCCTCGAAATTGCTTCCTCGAGGTCAGCTAGGTTGCCAATGCGCCCGAAACGAGTAAAGAAGCAAAGGCCGAGATTGTTTAGAAAGGTAGACCTCTCAGAATGATCATCAGGGATAAGATGAACGACGTCCTCGTGGCTTGAAATTGCTTTGTCCAGGTCGCCCAACTCGCCGAGGTGCTGGAATCGATACGACAATGCCACACCCAGATTTGTTATCCCTGTGAGGTACCGCTGATCCGAAACTGGATTGGATCGAACGAATGCTTCCAGAGCTGAGATAGCGCGTTGGAGGTCCGCTAAATGACCCGACTGTCTGAAGCGCAGTAACAAGCTGGTACCCAAAATCCATGGATCTTCCGCTGTTGAATTGGAGGCGGATTCCTGCACCACGGGTGATCGAGTACCTGTCTCCACAGGGCTCCTCTTCCGCCTTGCGCGCATATCGAGCAAAGACATCGCAGCTCGCTTCTGATGACTCCCTGCAGAGGTCAGACCCATTGCCTCGTGGAGGAGTGCATCGGCCTGTGCTGCATCATCGTCATGCCTCCGCTTCGCGAACCATGCCAAGTGCACCATGGCTAGTTGGATCAGCGTGGAGGGTCGGTCAGGGTGGCCTATAGGACGGGAAGAAAGCGCATCGCGATACAGGGTGACCAGAATATCGAAGGAATGATCGGCGTTGTCAAAACGACGGTAGGTGAATTTCGCCATAGCCAAGTTTGACGAAGCAGCAGCACGACAAGGGTGATCCATCGGGCAAATCTTGAGTGCGCTCTCAAAATGTTCAATAGAACGCTCAAGATCCTTTTTCTCTTTGTCCCTTCGGTAACGCGAGAGGGCCCTGTGGCCTTCATTTGTCGCGTCTTCCAGCTGCTCTTGCGAGTCCGTGGTTGACTGTGGACATATCTTGAGAGGCGAGGATTGTGTGAAAACAAATGACATACACGGCCACAAACCCTTGATGGTGATGAATCACTGCTCTCGCGTTTTCGCAGCTCGACGGTCACCAAAATAGATGAACAAGGAGATACGGATTCCTCGTCCTCAGCGCAGAATGTGAACGCTACCATGGCCTGAGTGCTTAAACCAACATGCAAAACTCTGTCCTACTCACGAAGGTGGTTCTCACTGCGGTGCAGTAGTTCGTCCAAGGTAGTTGTCAAACTTCGTAGCTGTTCTCCGTTACCCAACATGGGCTGGAATTCAAAGGATGCGTAGACTAGAAGCCGTATGGTGGCAGAGGGATCAGACGGACTGTCACCTTTGTTAGCGATAACGCAGTGGCAGAGTTTCAGTTTCTTACATTGGGATCGGCCCACCCCATTCGACAACATCGTCAACCACCAAGACAGATTTATTTTCGGTTTTCCACTCATTACCACTGTGCTGCACCACAGCGTAGAAGCCGGCCGGAAGTCGTCCAAGAGCAATATCAACGTTTGCTGCTCGTATGCCTGCATTACTATTAACAATCTCCGGAAACTGCGCGGACAGTCAATTGCTTACTTGTGATTTCTTTCTCCTCTGTATGCGTTGCGGAGCATGAGAGGGAAAGCGCATCTTGCGACCGCTCCCCGGATTCACCATTTCCCTTGTTCGATGGTTTTTGCTCCGCACACGCAGGTCCCGGATCAGAGATGATGGGTAGTGGCACGCGGTCCTGCTGGATGGATTGATCGGAGAAGTACCGCTAGGACTCGAAACTCACATGTTCAAGATTCCGGGTCGGGGTGCTGGGACTACTTGTCATTGCGGTTCTCAAAGGTGAGAGGCAGTTTACTCAGTGAGCCTGAGACGTACCTGGGGCACTTTTTATGTCCATATTCGCCTCTACAGCAAGTGGGGGCAGTGCTTACGGTCGGCGTCTATTTGATGATCTAAGCACCAGCGTGAGACGATAGGCCCAAGTCTTGTCCAACACAACTTGAACCAACGTCCGTGGTCCACTTCCTCCGCCGCACCCCTACTCCTTTTCGATGAAAGGCTACTTTGCTTTCCCACCATCCATTTTCAGCGCGAGCCCCCCAGCCCCGCTGTCGATAGTCGCCGAGTCCACGAGCGCGTGTGCTACATGGGGTAATGGCCAAGGTTGCCTCAATGCAGGACAATTCGTAGGCGGTGTGACCGCGGAGCAGGCGACGGAAGGGGAAAGACGAAAAAGACGCGACCTCGAGCGTACGCTCGGTGAACTCGGCGAGATCGAGTGGGTGCGTGCCGGCGGCGTTCTCCGAGACGCATTCGGCAGGCGGGACAAGGCTCGCACGGAGCGGATACGCCAGGAACTACAGCTGCGGGACGTGGAGCGGGAGAGGACGGCGAGGTGGGAGGCGTACGAGGCGCGTTGGCGCACGATTCAGTCGTCCAGCACGTCGATCACGTTCGTCGAGTTTGCGTGGCCGCTCAAGGAGCGCGTAACAAGCCGCGATCTCAGCACACTCACGCGCGGCACCGTCTCTGAGTTTCTGTTCGAGAACTTGGCAGTCAGGACGAATACGACAACAAAAAGGGAGAGGATACGAGGCTCTTTGCTCCGGTGGCATCCGGATAAGATGTCGCTTGTTCTCGGCCGTGTAGTACCCGACGACCTGGAGCTCGTACGGGAAGGGATTCATGTCGTGTTTAGTATTCTCAAGGCGTTGCAGGACACTGAACGGACAGGAGATCATGCTCTATAGAGTCGCCGCTGGCGGTAAGGATGGTTTGCATCTGTAACAACTATCACTGTAGATGTATGTGAATGTGCATTCATTTGAGTTTGTACGCGTCGATACAATTTTTGTCAACGTCCACCATTTCCCCTCCCCAATTGTCGGCTAACTTCCAACGTCATTCAAAGGAACTTCCATCGACATACTAGGCGCGTTTTCACGCAGGAGTCACGTGACTCTCGCAGCTCGAGGAGAGGACGGTCGAAAGGCCTTCTTGTTCCCTGCATACCAGAACACGAGTATTTGATCGATATTCAATTTCAGTCACGGCGGTCGTTGGGGCGTACAATAGCAAGTCCGAGTCACAGCGCTAGCGTTGTTTATGGTTGAATGGTTACGTAATTGGTCGCCAAAGCAGAGTTCTACACGCGCTGATCTTGACCATTGACCATGTCTTCTTCCTCGACCGCATTCCAGACTTTTTCCCTGGCGAACCAGGTGCAACAAATTTCACAAAAAGATGAGATATACGCCTTCGATGTCGAGGCAAACAAACGCATACTTCAACAGGCGCCTTGGGACCAAGAGTGAGCCCTTCGCAGTTATAGCCCCCTGTTCAAGCGGCAAGCGTGTCCTTGCGCGTTGGGGTTTTCATACCACCCCGTACTCACCATCGCTTGACAGTCCACATTACTTCAAATCGTGCAAAATATCTGCCGTTGCGCTGATCAAAATGGTCCGATTTCTTCCCTTTCAACTCCTTCGGCGATGATAATAGCTATTGATAGGTCATACACGCGAGATCAGGCGTTCCACACGAAATTATGGGTCTCATGCAAGGAAAGGTCATGGGCAATTCGATTGTGATCATGGACTCCTTTGCATTGCCCGTCCAAGGCACCGAAACTCGGGTCAACGCTGCGAACGAAGCGAATGAGTACATGGTCACATACATACAGGAATGCGAAAAGGTTTGGTTCGATGTCGCCCTTCACCAGTCAGGCAAACTGATCATCGTGGACTATGTTCACTAACTCGAGTAGGTGAAACGACTAGAAAATGCGATCGGATGGTATCATTCCCACCCGGGTTACGGCTGTTGGTTGTCTGGTATTGACGTCGACACCCAAATGAATAACCAACAATTTCAAGATCCTTTTGTGGCGGTTGTCGTATGTCTGGCGTCGTCCTGGCCTACTTATATCTCACCTTTATCTCGTTCTCGTACTCTCCAGATCGACCCCAACCGCACGATTTCGGCGGGAAGAGTTGACATCGGTGCTTTCCGCACTTACCCCAAAGACTATACCCCGCCCACGGCTTCCGCGTCTGAATACCAATCCATCCCCCTCGCCAAGATCGAAGATTTCGGTGCCCACGCCAACCAATATTATCAACTCGAAGTGGAAATATTCAAATCCAGTTTGGATGAGGAATTACTTGGTCTGTTGTGGAACAAGTATTGGGTCAACACGCTGAGCGGGAGTAACTTGATCTCGGTACGTGTCTTTGCTACGTGTTAGTTTGGACTAAATACAACCTGTATCTCGATATTTCACAGAATCGCGCCTACGCGGTATCCCAAATCGCAGATCTGCATGAGAAACTTTCCAGAGCGCAGTCCGCGGTTGGTAACACACGGGCGCCTGTACCACCGTTGAAAGGTCAAGACGAGAAAGGATCCAATAACAAGGTATCGTACGCCTCTCAATTGGTCAGAGTTTCTCTCACAAGACGTCTCACAGCAAGAAGATAAGAAAAAGGAAGACAATCAACTCACCAAGGCTGTCAAAGACAGGTTCGTGTCATATCGTTCGTATTACCCCTTTCGAGAGCTGATGTCTGTCACGATACCGATACGGTCCACAGCCGGAAGATTGCTGCGGAAGCCCAACACGGTCTAATCTCGCAGATACTCAAGGACGTCATTTTCTCGTCGAGGCCGAGTCAAGAGCCGGATGTATCACGCGTGGCAAGGCTGGTAGATGCGACAATGACGATCGGCTGATTGTATCGATAGACATGTCGAAAGTGATACGAATATAATACGGCGTTCATAATTTTTCCACGTGCACTTCGTGACTTGGGATACGCCAGTGAACACCACAAACGCGGGGATTCATGCTAGTGGCTATTGGTTTAAACCAGCAATATGAGAGGGTATCCGACAGAGGACGAGCCGGCGCGCGCGTATTATCAGGACTGAGCCCAGGGGATCGTCAACTTCCACTTCCGCTTTCCAAGACAGCGATCTTTCGGTTTCCTGAGGGGTGTTTACTTATGTGCAGTGAGTAATCGCACGCATGTCAAGTTGCAGGAAGCTGTTCGCACAGTGATGCCCAGCGATGCGTAACTTGATCTGAGGTGACCACATCGTTTCAGAAGGCCCTATGCGAGGGGCTCTAATTGGACCAGAACACCCATGTACATCATTCGCCATATCCTGCTCGTTGCATACCGATTCGGTGTGTTGATAAGTCATCTTTGGACAGGTCTTGATGATGGAACCCATGATGACTCTCAATTTTGCTCCTTGTTGCCGCCAGTGGTCAGCGCTCTAGTGCCCGAAAAGGCAGACCCCCGCTCAGCATGGATTAGACACTCCTCGTGTTTCCGTCAACGATACGGAGTTATAATATTGCTCGCAAGCCGAACAAGTCTTCCCAGCACAGGATCGAGGGTATGAGGACCGTCGATAGAAGGTCCGGTAAATTTCGTTTGCGTCAATTGGGCTGCGCGGGCACGTGAGTGACAAGCCGCAATTTGGGGTTAGCGTCGAGCACGTGCCATTAGGATAAGTCCTATGTTGATCGTCAAGTCTTATCACTTCCGTCATCCCTCTGTCGGACGTCGTCGTCAGTGAGCGCGACATGAATAATAATCACAATTCCACCACATCACAGTCCAGCCCAACTCCACACTGTCTCTGGTCTCTCCTCGAACTCGACGCCCAGGGGACCAGTGCCTCGGAACGAACGCATCCAGAAAGCCATTCAAGTCCTGCAGCTTGGCCGATTATCGCTCTTCACAGCCCTCAAGGTCCTTGACCTTACAGAGAAAGACTTTGCAACACATCGTGATCGTATCTACACTTGCCCGAAGGACAGACCGGACGGCAAGCTTGCCCAGCTGCTTGATCTCCTGTATGAAGATCACCGCGGCAAAGCGCAACTTCTGGCCTGGATGGAACCACCCGCAATTCGGTCAGTAACTCGGAACGTATACGGCGAAATGGGTAGTGCCAAGCATATCCTTAGCAAAACCATTGATACTGTCACGCCCGAGTTCCTTTTGACATGGGGCCTTGGTTCGACGGTCGAGGAGACCATGGGCGAGCATACACTTGTCCTCAATGAGATCCTCAAAAGTGCCACACAATTAGATCATGCTTTGAGGGAGAACAAAGTCAAGGACATCTCTACGGTAGATATCACTCAGTTACAGTGTCAGTTTTCATTCTAATACAGATCTATTTGGAGGACATGCCACGTTACAGTCACTCAACTAGCGAACGCACGGTCGAATAAAGGTATCTACTTCGCAGCCCCATTGTTTCTTCGGAATATCCATGGGAGGCCGGAAGTCGTCAGGAACAAGGCAATCCAAGTTTCGAAAATCGCGCAGACTTCTTATTAACGGGTTGGTTGCGTATGTGATATTAGGCCGATTCAAGGACAGCTGTATGGATGTGTGGTTGTAACTTCCATAGGCTGTGAGGTTTGCTGTCGACTCTCGAGCAGGCCAGGGAGTAAGGAAAATGAATGGAGGGAGGAAGTTCGACCTACTTGACTTGACGCTCACGTCTAGCCCGGACAACGGAATTGCTCACTCCCTGGATAGATGCCATAGTATCGATTGTTTTCGACTAGTAGTATACTGCATCTGAGGTGGCAGGAAGTTTATTGACCATTGTATAGGGATCAACGTGTCAGTAGTCGGAAGTAGAGGTGAACTAGTCACACATCAGTCGCTATATGCGCTCTCACGCTACGTCGGAGCCAGGAAACCCAGCGGCTATATGCGGATTTAGACGGCGGGGGATTTTCTAATCGGCTTTCGTGTCTTCTTGAGCCAGAGAAAGTCGGATAGTCAGATAGAGACAAAACGTGAGCGCGAATGGTGTTGTGCGAACCGTTCGGTTTGGTGTTGAACGTGGCAGGCGGGGAGCTCGTACTACTTGACTTTAGGTGATGTGATGGGCTGCTGCAGAGACACGTTCAGTCGATAAGCTGAGGACTATGACACAAAGCGACGTACCTCGCCAGGGAAGTGTAAGGTGAGACAAGTCTCGCACAGCGACGCAGCGCAGGCCCCTGTCGCATGTTCCCCTCCGATGTTGGACGGCGTGCGACGCCCAAAACGCGCGTCGAGCAATGCACACCAGGTGCTGCCGTCGGAAGTTGGTGGCGGGCAGGTTGAACAGTTCATTTGGTCATATGTACGACAGAGGATAAGGCGAGGCTCGTTCCTTGTCGGACACCACCTTTACACGCTTGGATTGAAAATACGATCGCTATGTTCAGTCAATGTTACAAACGACTTCTACGTAGTAAGACCAAGAATTGTCAGGTAGTGGCACAGCAGGGCATTATTTGTAGCAGAACAAAGATAAGCACGGATACGGAGTGAATCCACAGTATAAGTAAAACCAAAAAGCTGAGTGGAAAAGAAGGGGTGTCAGCACAGGACTGTCTTGAAACCTGAAAAAGGACGCACCAGTGAAAAGCACAGAGGGAGATAATTGTGATATCGTCCCTTCGCCATACTACAAAAGTAAGTTCCGATGCGCACAAAGAGTCAAGTCAAGCACTGAAGTGACGATGTCGATCAGCAACACGGAAGTGAAATTGTCTTCGTGCCAGCTCACCGATTGTCAGACCCAGACGAATCCATCGATTGCTCGGCAATACCACGCCTTTCAACGTCTTCACAAGGACGCAAGCCAGAGACGTGAACGGAGAGGGAATCGAATGACTTCTTGACCGTTTTATTAAAAGGGCGCTCCACCAAGACCTGTTCATACACCCCAATCGCTTCCTCCGCGGCCAAAAGGGACACCTCTTTCCGTCCAAGGTCGAAAAGTCGTCGGGAGAGAGCATCAAGAGATGTCGCAAGATCCGACTTGTAGAGTAGGGGATATTCGGTCGCAAGTAATTTGCGAAGCTCAACTGCATTTTCGGCAGCTTCCAGGGCGTCTTCGCTACGGCCCATGCTGGATAGACGAAGAGAGAGATCGTGAAGAGACTTCGCAAGAGCTGGGCGGTGAACAGCTGGGAGGTCAACTGCCAGCGTCCGCTGCAGGTCGACCGCTTCCTGAATTGCACCAAGAGCCTCCGTGAGGTGACCGTTTTCGGCAAGGCGTTGTGACAGAGTATTCAGCGAGGTTGCAAGGACGGGAAGGAAAGCAGAACGGAACTCTGCAGCGAGAGATCGTCGAAGTGTAACTGCCTCCTCGGCGGCGTTGACAGCCTCTGCGCGACATTCCGCGTCCGAAAGTCGGCCAGAAAGATCAACCAGACATGAGGCAAGAACTGGGTTGTAGACGGCCGGGTATTGACTTGCAAGCTGACGATGGAGAGTAACTGCTTCCCTGATGGATTGCAGAGCGCCATTGAGATCACCAAGGTCGGAAAGGCGATTGGAGAGAGTGGATAGCGATGTAGCAAGAACAGGATTGAAGACGGCAGGTTGTTTGTTCGCGAGGGAACGACACAACTCGACAGCTTCTTGGGAAGCTGCCAGTGCCTCTTCATGGCGTCCGAGATCAGACAGACAATCCGAAAGATCATCAAGATAAGTGGCTAGGCTGGGGTTGTGCATGTCCGGGAGATCAGCTGCAAGTTGTCGACGAATCTTAATAGCCTCTTCAAGTGCATCAACGGCCTCCTTGCGACGACCAAGTTGAGTGAAACGACTGGATATGGCCTGTAGCGAGATGGAAAGAACAGGATTGAAGACGGAGGGTTGTTTGCCGGCAAGGGATCGGCGCAACTCGACAGCCTCCTGCAAAGTTGCCAACGCCTCCTCACGGTGGCCCAGATTAGACAGACAATCCGAAAGACCATCAAGACAAGTGGCAAGACCAGGGTTGTGCACATCTGGGAGATCGGCTGCAAGTTGTCGACGAATCTTAATAGCTTCTTCGAGTGCATCAACAGCCTCCTTACGACGACCAAGTCGAGTGAAACAACTGGATATGGTCTGTAGCGAGATGGAAAGATCAGGATTGAAGACAGATGGTTGTTTGCTGGCAAGGGAACGACGCAACTCGACAGCCTCCTGCAAAGCTGCTAACGCCTCCTCACGATGGCCCAGATTAGACAGACAATCCGAAAGATCATCAAGACAAGTAGCAAGACCGGGGTTGTGCACATCTGGGAGATCAGCTGCAAGTTGTCGACGAATCTTAATAGCCTCTTCGAGTGCATCAACAGCCTCCTTGCAACGACCAAGTTGAGTGAAACAACTGGATATGGCCCACAGCGAGATGGAAAGAACAGGATTGAAGACAGAGGGCTGTTTGCTGGCGAGGGATCGACGCAACTCGACAGCCTCCTGCGAAGCTGCCAACGCCTTCTCACGATGGCCTAGATTGGACAGACAATGCGAAAGATCGTCAAGACAAGTGGCAAGACCGGGGTTGTGCACGTCTGGGAGATCGGCTGCAAGTTGTCGACGAATCTCGATGGCCTCTTCAAGTACCGCAAGCGCTTCTTTGAAGAGGGCAAGATTGGAAAAGTGACCAGATAGGCTGCATAACGCCTCGCTGATATTTTCATTGAAGCCAGATGGGAGATCCTTCGCTAGCCGCCGATGTAATTCGACCATTTCCCGTGCAGTATCTAATCCGTCTTTTCGATGCCCCAGAGCTCTCTGCCGATCCGATAGGTCGACAAGCAATTTCGCAAGCTCTTGATTGAACACCATGGGCTGCTTTGCTGCAAGCAACCGACAAGACTCGACAGCTCTCTTTGAAAATTTCAGAGCCTCCTGTCTGCGACCAAGCTCAGAGAGTCGAGCAGAAAGCAAGTTCAGTGAATTCACATGCTCCTTGTCGAATGCGTTTGGGTGCTCCTTTGTGAGCTGTTGTCG
>JBBPMA010001394.1:0-7500 GCA_038090075.1 Xanthoconium purpureum | reverse complement strand
CTTGTTCCTACTTGATTCCCAGCATCGCATGAAAACGGTACGGAGAATCCGAGGTGATCGACCAACTAGGATGTGACTTAGGTTGCTCTGGTAGTCGTCAGCTGGTCTTCGAGGGCATTATTTATTTCTGCCCGCCTGCTCGAGGTTTTGTTCTTTTGCCTCGTATTCCCCATTACCGTCTCTCAGTCTCAAAAGTGTATTCGACGGCTGGCTGATCGCTCTGTTCCAGAACTAGAAAAACAGAAACCGATCGTAACAACATATGTCTGGAAGCACATCTCGCTCTAAGAAGAATACCCCTGCAGGCCTAGGCTTGTCTTCGGATAGGCCACCGGTCTCAGGGGGAGGAAAACGAGGACGAGATCCCTCCGAGTTCACTCCCAAAAAGAAGAACAAGGAGGGAGATGATGAGCCCGAAACTGACAACCCTGTCGTGGGGTGGGATGGAGCGATTCCTTGGTGGGTCGTAACGGCAGTCTGTGTTTCACTTAAGACCTTGGGGACAAATGGTTGAATACTCTCTCAGACTCCGGTAAACACAGATGAAGATGTATCGATGATAGATCCATGGGCGGAATTGGACAATGTCGGTGAACTGCGGCTCTGGCAGCGAATGGGGGATTGGATCATGCACATGATGTCGCTGGACCATGTCATGGTCTGGAACCACCTAGTAGCTGAGGAAAGTCCAGTAGAGGTTGACCTCTTTCGTACCATGATGAAGGCAATCAAGCCGGGCTCAATGCCCATCATCGAGAACGACCTGGCGTACGGAGGGATGGTGTCCATCTGGAGGAGAAAAGACTGTTCCAAGTTGTTGGAGGACGAGCGTAAATTCGAATTGCGGTACATCGGGTCGGATGCGACCCTTCTCGGTGCACCAATGGCTTTTTGGCCTCCACCACTCGAGCTCGGAACCCGTGTGTCCGAAACGGTGGAGGGCTCGTCTGCATGCTGGCTGGTGGAGTTTCCGGCCGCCCCAATGAAGTCTGAACTGGCTGAACTGGCACGTGGGATGGAGTTCCTTGGTTGGAAATATCCAACCTGGTTCAGGAAACGTGAGTTTCCATGACTCCTTTGTGAATATGAATGTTTAGTGATTCCTATACCATAGCTGACGAAAAGGGTATCGCTACTCGCCATTTTTGGCTCAAAGCGCTAGGGGTGAAGAAAGAGGACAGGAGGGACCGAGCTATTATGTTCCGAGAAAAGGAGTTGGCGGCCATTTGGAGCCCACAATGTTCGATATGTCTCGAACGCCCTCTCTCGGGACGAAGCCATGACCACCAACAATGTCCACTCATCGGAACTCTGAACCGTATTCGTGGACATTCCGAGCTTAAACCCTTGGTGTTCGTGGATGGAGTCTTTGTGCGAGAAGACGTAAAGGTGTCACTGAATGTTGACGAAACTCTACGAGTACTGAGGACCACCGTGGAGAAGTTGGAGGAGAGGGTGAAGGTGCTCGAAGCATCCTTGAAGGCATCCAATCCTACCTCTGCCGCGCCCAAGTCAAAGAAGCGCAAAGGCGAGGACCAACAAGTCCCGGCCCCCCAAAAGAAGGTGAAGAAGGAGGGAGAGGAGAAGGGTAAGGGAGTGGCGTCGGGTTCCGGCTCGGGCCAAGGACAGGGTAAGGGGAAGAAGGATAAGGGAAAGGGAAAGGCCAAAGAGTAGTTACCTTGTTCTCGTTTTTTCTGTCTTAATCTCACGTTGGGCTTATCATCTTGTACTTACTGTATGTGCTGTAAATTGCCTAAATGGCCTTTTCTAATGTCTCTGTGTGTGACCTAAGTGAGGTGTGATGAAATCGTACACTGAACTGCTAGACGTAAGGTATGGTTATATTGTGGCCTGGACAAAGTGACGTTCTTTACCTAGTCTTTTTTGGATGATGGGAGTAACGGTGAGGGTTGATGGGCCTCTGTTCAACACATGCTCTCCTCGTCGGGGTAAGGGAACCCGACACCCAAACATGCCAACCTGACTAGGGTTTGTTGGTGGTTGGACTTAGAAAGGTTGGATAATGGGCATAGCTGGACGCTGTGTTCGTTGGAAAACGAAGTATAAGACTGGACGCCCTCGAAACAATTGAATTACCCATGAGTATTATTGGTACAACTTCTCCCTTATCATCAATAGGGTCCCGGATTGGCTTGCCATCCGAAAAGGGTTCCAGTAACACAGATGGAGTTACGGAATCTGGATCAAGTTGGGGTGATGATAAGTATATACCCCGAACACATACCATTAACATACAGCTAAAGGACTGCGTCCGTATTTGTATTTTCAATACGAAACGTACACTGGTTGACGAAGCTTGGCGCGAAATCCATTCTCTTTTACCGGAAAGTGTATTTCACGACATAGTGAAGCTGGAAAGGGTTACGTTTGCAAACATGCCACCTCGAATAGATATGTGGGTTCGAGGAGATATGGGAGCATCCTTAGTACGTCATTTGCGGGAAATGACTAGGGAGCGTACCCCTTCCTTGATTAGGGCCCTGAAAGCCTCTGGGGCAATTAAGGACTACCGATCATTAGTGACGAGTGGGTGGAGAATGGCTATCTGGCGCTCCTGGCGAGATAGACATACTTCAGTAGACCCCCGCCCAATCAAGGAAAGCAAAGAGCAGGCCCGACCTTCTGGATTCCGCCTCGCAACGTTTAATGTGAATGGTTTCCCTTCTAAACGTTTACAGGTGACAAAGTTTCTAGAAGAAGAGCGAATTACTGTCTGTGTGCTACAGGAAACATTAGTGTCAGCCGCACAGTACCCGGTATTGGTACCGGGGTTTAATACATTCGCCATACCGTGGCAAGAGGGATTTAGAGGCATGGCAATTCTGGTTGATGACAGATTTGCAGCCTATGAGGTCCCCCATGGGAAGGAAAGTACGGAAGGGTACAAGTACTTGCTCCATGTCAAAGTATCAGCAGATCGAACGAAGCGACCCCTACATATAGTAGGTGTCTACCTCCCATCGGGAGGAAATATGCGATCGGAAAGGAGAAAAGGGCTATCTGCCCTTACCTCCTTGTGCGAATCTGTCCTGAGAAATGAATCTGGCGCATCATTTGTGGCGTTGGGCGACCTAAACTGTGGAAATGCAGCATTGGATAAATACCTGCAGACCCAAGGTGAGGGATTGCGTAGAGTAGCAACAAGAGGGTCCGGATGGACCCGGTTCCCAAAAAAGGGATCTCCAGCAGCACTGGATCATATGTTGATGACTCCTATGGCAACATCGTCCTTTGTACGACCACGAGTATGTCGCCAGTGGGCTTTAAGTGACCACAGACCCCTGGTTTCCGCTATGCGAGTTCACAACTCGGCCCCTAGTGGAAGCCCCTGTTCTACCATAAGATATGACAGGAGAAAGATGGTCACCCAATCACTAGAGCTTGTTAATGATAACCGATGGCTCCCCCTTCAGAAGCTAGACATCTCAAATGCAGCAAAACTCTCTGAGGCTGCAGAAGAAATGTCGAGAACACTCAAAACTGTGACAGAGGCTCATGGGATTCGAGTGGTAAATGCTTCAGGCCATCACCAACAATATATGCCAAATAGGCTAAAAAGACTGCTTAAGAAATATATGAAATTCAGCAAGCGAGTGGCAGACTGCTTGGGAAATCCCAAGAGATGGCCGAAAGGAACCCCATCTGATCTGCTACGCCTGTATGGAGACGCTCGAAAAAAGTTCAGAACTGAAAAAAGGAACTGGGAGCGCAGAGAGAAGCAGCGACACTATGCCCGGATAGCTGAGGACTTTTTGGTACACGATCATAAGAACGTGTGGTCCCGGCTTAGGTCCCAGATAGACACAAAACACAGGGGTTCCACAGGAGCCCAACCTGTCCGAAACAAGGCAGGTGTGTTATGTGTGGATGCTGACGGTATACTTGATGCCACCGCGGAACACTACAGATCCCTTGCTTGGGATGACCCCGGTGGAATATCTCGTGATGCCGCACGCTGGGCCTCGATAACGCCAGATTACCCACGACGGGAGGATGAGTTGGAGGGAATAAATGATCCCCTCTCCTGGTCGGAAGTAATCCTTGCCATAAGGGCCATGAACCGTGACACGGCCCCTGGCAAGTGCGAGATGCATGTCAACTTGCTAAAAGCGTTGGTGAGTGAGGAATGTCAGACAGATGTGTTTGGACCAAGTAAGGAGAACAGGCCCGAGTTTATACGAGTTGCACTCCCCAAAGATGACCTACCAAATGTCCCCCTCACTCCAATGGGCGCAGCACTGTGGAAAGTGCTGCTTGCAGTATGGGCACTAGAGGAAATCCCAGGCTTGTGGAATGAAGTACACATTATAAGCCTGCTCAAAAAAGGTGACCCAGAACTCCTTGTGAACTATCGAGGTATTAGCCTGATCTCAGTAAGCTTAAAAGCATTGCTGGTGGTGATGGTTAATAGGCTTGAGAAGCAGGTATCAAGTGGTAACATTTATATCTCCCCGGCTCAATCCGGGTTTCGCAAAAGAGAAGAAGCCATTGCACAATTCTTGGTAATGGCAGAAACCGTGCGACGTCGCCATCTCATAAATCTTCCAACCTTTGGGATATTCGTAGATTTTAAGAAGGCGTATGATAGAGTCTCACATGAGGGTCTATACCGTATATTGGAACATCGAGGAGTCCGGGGCAAGTACCTTAATCTGATTAAGGCAATCTACCGAAACTCACAGATGACGGTTCGTGCGTGTGGCAAGCTCTCTGCCCCGTTTGATATGCGACGGGGCAGCCGACAGGGCTGTCCACTCTCCCCACTACTCTTCATCATCTTCATGGACCATGTTCTAGAGGAAACCAACCCTAAAGAACGTGGATTAGAAGTTCCGACAGTTAGAAAACAGCCGGAATCCATGTACTGCGGAATCCATCGTGAGACACCAATTGAGGTGGATGGAGGTCTGTATGCGGACGACTTGGTATGTTTCGAGGATACCTTGGAAAATACCAAGCTCCGGTGTGAAAAGTTAGTGCAGTGGGGAGAAAAGTGGGGGATGGAACAAAACTTCGAAAAATGTGGAATCATTCTATGGTCGTATGATGAGGCATTGCGCCAAAGATACGATAATATGGTGTTTGAAACCATGATGGGAGTATTCCCTAAGGTAACCTCCTATAAATACTTAGGCATTGAAGTAACAGCAGATTTGCCAGTATTCATGGGGTCTGACCCTCGAAGTCAAAATGCGGATGGACGTACTGATGCCTACCGGCATGCCCTGTCAAGGGCGAACCGTGGACTGCAGGTTCTAAGTACTTTAAAGCCGATCCTATGTGACCGGTTCTGTCCGACCCCCCTAAAAATTGAGCTAGTAAGGTCGTTCGTCTTGTCAGTCATGACGTACGGAGGTGAATTTATTGGCTTCAATAAAAAGAACGCCGCTCCTATACAAAGGGTAATGGATCTAGCTACCCGATGGATAGTGGGCGTCAAAAAATCCAATAAACGGGTTGCTGGTTTAACACTGAGTTTAGAAATGGGCCTGCCGCTGGCGTATGAATATATGGCGGGAATGAGGGCCCGGCTCTTCCACAAACTCAAGTTCGGGGTTCCAAAAATGCAGACATATCTACCTGTACTGCAAAAGGACCACAGGTTCCATCCAAATAGGACATGGTGCTCAGAAAACGAACTTTGGCTGAAGAGTGTACATGAATTCCGTCAACCACGGAAGAATGCACAACTCGCTACTGGCGGTGTTAACAAATATGCCCCAAAATCTGTAACCGGATCACCAGAGGTCATAAATAGATGCCGACACCCTATCTCAGGGGAGGTGGATGAAGACCAATGGCGGAAAATGTTGGACGATGTTACGGAGTGGTGGCTCTCAGGACAAGAGGGCGACTCCGCATGGGGATCAAAAAGATCAACGTTGGAAAACTTTGAACTCGTCACACGCTGCAAAACTGCACCAATCAGGAGCTGGTATGCCTTTGCAAGGATATGTGAGTTGCATAGAAGAAGCAACCCATATCAATCAGACATGCTAAGGGAACACCGTCGTGTGATGTTGGGTGTTGACGAATCCGGTAGGGTCGTACTAGACCCGCGTGACCTACCAGCCCCCATCTTGAGGGACTATTTGGAGAAAATAAACTCAATCTTTTCGGAAGACGAAGCAGTGCTAACTACAGATAATTACCACAAAGGCCTGCCCTGGATGGAACAGGACGCCTTCCAATATGAAAGAGATCTCCAGGACACGTTTTTGGGAAGTGCTCAGTCTGACGTTAGCGCAAGACACCTCTTTGTACGAGAGGTGCGGGAGTGCGCGCTAGAGCGTCTAATGGATGTTGATGGAGGAAGAACAGCCTCTTTCGCAAATTGGTATGATAAATTCCAATTTGGTGCAACAAGGGATTTCCTGCGCACATCATTAGGACGCCCCGACCTTGTGGAGGGAGTTCGATGGTTAATGCTGATTCGAGTGGGGGGTTTCCCCCGTGCTGCTTCATTTAAACGAAGACGAAACCCATTAATCAATGAATTCGCCTGCCCCCTCTGTGAAAGGAGGGTGGAGGACGGATGGGACTGGGCACACCTGGCTCTGACATGCCAACACCCTGACATTGTTCAGGCAAGAGAGGCATATCTCGAACCAGCCCTACAACATCTGCATGATAAGGAAAGGACGGCCGTGTTCTATGAACGGTGGCCTGGAATTCCATATCCACTGCAGGGTCTCCCTATGAGATCACTACAAGTAGAAGGAGTGCCAGATGCAGTAGCAATGGCCTCTGCAATATACTTGGCCGGTGGGTGCCTCACGGATCCCCGAGAGAGCACTTGGTCCTTTAGTTTCGGTCAATGCGATATAATCACCACTGGATTGAAACATTTTGGTTACGTTTATTTGGCGTCATTCTTGAAGAGTGTGGCCCCCTTGTACACCAACTCGCTTGGTGTGACAGATGGAGGTTGGACTGGCAGTTCTACTGCTGGTGACTCGGATAGTAGTCAGGCGGGGGTTGCGATTCCTCCCAGGGTTGAACAAGGGAAGTCGGATAACGGGGACGGGAGTGAAGCCAGTCGGCCGAGCTCTCGAGCATCCTCTCTAGAGAGAATGTATTCCCCACCTATGGCCCTCGAGGCCTGCGATGCCAAAAGTGTGTAACAACATAGGGCAGGGCTCAAGCTTTGGACTACCGTGCCAAAGTGCCCAACACCGGTTCAAAGGGTTCAGCCAGTTAATTAGAACCTGGCGTGGGCGTAGTACTCTGGGAACAGTCTACGCACCTCTGATTAGCAGACCACCCTGCGGACCTCCTGGGCGCCTATGTGCGCCACACTCTAGGATTAGGGTTAGACCACCTAGGGAGTAAAAAGGGAGGGGCGGTTCCGCGAATGGATTAACGAGATTCCCACTGTCCCTATCTACTATCTAGCGAAACCACAGCCAAGGGAACGGGCTTGGCAGAATCAGCGGGGAAAGAAGACCCTGTTGAGCTTGACTCTAGTTTGACATTGTG
>JBBPMA010001393.1:0-11226 GCA_038090075.1 Xanthoconium purpureum | reverse complement strand
TGGGGTCGACACCGGGTTCGGATTGACGTCATCTGCCTTCGGCTCTGAGACAGCGATCGTGTTCGCGGATAGTCGAGAGGACGAGGGGTTGGAGGGCGTCGAGGAGATCGCGATGAAGAGTGGATCAACTCTGACTTAGTCAGAGGAGGTGGACGTCGGTTAGCGTCTGGCCAGGACACTTTTCCCAGGTGGACGCGCAAGCGTTCGCTGCCTCCAGCCCGGTGATACATACCTCCGCACGGCAGTTTCACTTGACGCTCCGCGTATGACCCTGAGTGCAGTCCGAGCAGAAATATCTATGATGTGGTTGCTGGTGAATTTACTATCTTTATGTACGTGTTTGCGGGTCTAGGATGTCGCCCCTCTCTCTCAATGCAGCGGTGGGTAGGAGCCTGGTACAGCAATCGCTTCCAGTAATCAACTGCGGTTGAGCCAGGCGTCTGCGCGAAAAGTGAACACTCAGTGAGGGATGTCGATGAGAACCCTCGAAGGGGAAAACAGCTTAGCCTACGTCGTTTGTATCGGATATCCCTTTCCGCTCAACGGAGCACCCAGACCGAGACATGTAAAGGTTTACCCGGCGCGTTCATCAGAACGAACGAATGAAACAATGGGCGCCGTTGCTGCAATACTTTGATGCGACGGGCTGAGGGCGGTGCTCTAGTGACAATATGGTGAGTCTGACAATGGAGAAAGTTGTCCGCTCTCGTCCCAAACAAACGGCAAGGATCGAGGATCCGCAAGTCAGACAACACGACACGAAGTCAGTTTTCCCGATGCGTAACCACAACAGGGACCAGATATGCGAGCGGGGTTGATGAGAAACTTTTGACGTTTATGGCCCGCCACAATGTCAGCCTCTCACGATGTTGACGTACAGTCTGAGCACAGTTTGGTCAGAACTTGAAGAACCATCCTTTTGTTCGACGACGAGCACATAAAATTCTCCTGGTGTACATAATTATTCGCAGGAATAATTATTCCACAGGAAGTAAGCTATATACATGTACTGTAACAGCGCTGCTGACCTGAAGCTCCACAAAGCCACGCGCAGTCTGATCTCCACTTTTATGAAGGCTCGCACTGCGAACTCCCCCATTGTCGAAGGTGACCCAAGTTGACCTTTAGAGATCGAAGTTGCTGGTGCGTTGACAATGCGATATGCTTGTATTACGCGGACTTCCCTACGTCACGCGTTAGGGCCATCACTGCGGGAGAAGGGCCTACTTCCATCGCTGTGACAACGATCTTGTAGGGTCTATGTAATCTGACCATATCCAGGCACGCGGCCAAGTGAGTATTCATGCTCCATTATGCCATCATCCAAGATCGCCGCTGTTGGCCGTCTTATTAAAAACATAGCCTGCCCTTATTTTGGAACTAAACATCGCTGCGCTCTCCATCTTCCCTTATCACGCATCCTTCAAGGTTATGGCTTCGGCGCTGCAGTCGGCGCTGACTAGCCTTCAGCAGAACGACTATGTGACCCGTACGCTCACACTCACTATTGGAAGCTCGATACTACAACCTTTTTCACAGTTGGTATTCTTACTGCTGTCGGATATGATTACGGTGAGTTACAAGTTATGTCGCAACGCAATGTGCCAACATCTACGTTGTCAGTCCTTACATTTGGGAAAGAGGTATGATGCCACGCGTTCCCTGCCAGTTATACACAAGGTTCACTGACAGCTTGTGTAGATTGAGTACATATGGGTCAGCAGGAGATCACGTTTCTCGAGATGATGTGTTCCTGAAAACATCGTCGCCACAGACCAAGCCGTGGACCTGGGTGTCTACGCTGTTTGTTATTGTGGGTATCAGATCTTCTGGCCCTTTGCCATGAGTGTATTAAGTATTGTCTTAGGCTCGTTATTTTGGCCTTGCCAGTCTCATGTGAGTCTATGGGAAGTGGGAGACGAGTACGCTGAACGCTAACTATCAATGAATCACCAGACTTCCTAACCTCTGTACGTCTAACGCCGAAATTTGAAGTTCATCAAACTGACCCCGCATAAGTGGGAAGTAGCTTCCTCACTGGCCCGACGAAGGTATTTTGCGTCTGATTTGGACGATAAAAGAGCGTACTGAACTGTTTCCTATAGCTGTACGTATTCATCTGACTCGTCATTGGGATACTCATCACAGTTGATAACGTCTAAAACAGTTGTAAGCATACAATGTCAAAGCTTTTCGTGTCTAATTGATTCATGAATGTATCCAAGGTCAAACATTTGATATAGTCGGCGGATGGGTATTCCTTCTCTATCTTAGTGCCGCCGACTGTGAGTTGTTGTGGGGCTCGCCAGCAATATCTGACAGTGGCTACAGTCGTGATGATCCTTCGTATATGGGTGATATATCATCGATCACGGCTTATCTTCGGCATTCTTATTGTATTCTTTTCCCTGGAGATCATTTCCACCACTCTCGCCGTTGCCATTGAAAGCAAGATGAACTTGTTGGGTATGTAGATTTTGGTAAAAAGGTGGTATACTAACGACCAGTCCTCTACCCTCGCATCGTAAAGGTACCATTCAGATATTCGACTTTTCGATATGCACCCTAGAATCGCCGACATCCATCTGGCTGGAAGTGGCTGCCATTTTACAAATTGCACATGGTACTGTGACGTTCCTTCTGGCGACCACCCAGTTCCTGTGGTCGTCCTTTCGAATGTACCGCGTGACGCGGCAGTGGCAAATTAATCGGTATATCCGCCTGCTCATTAGCCAAAATATCCTCTATTTCTTTGCGTATGTCCCGGTCTCGTCCTCGCCTTTGCCAAACGAATCGACTAAGCTAATGGCAATCTTTCTTCAATAGCGCCTTTCTATTCAGTCTCATCAACGTACTGAGCGCCACGGCAAGGTTTCCGACGGCAGGATGGCAGCCATACCTACTGTACATCCTGGAATACGTGCCCATGTACACTCTAACCCCTCGATTCATCATCAGCATAAGGGAGACCTACGCGCGCAATGTTCAAGTTAGTCGTGGGGACGGGATTGACACCGGGTTTGGTTTGCCGTCGTCCGGCCGCGGGGTGGTCGGGACGGCGATGGTGTTCGCGGATGTTGGGGAGAACGTGGACGTCGAGGAGATACCAATGGACATTAAGACGTCTCGGGTAGTGTAGGTGGGCATGGGTCAACGTCCGGCGTGTAAATTCCAGGAACTCTGCAGTCGATGGACGAGGGTGAGAGGGTAAAAATCTATGAATGTGTTCATCCTCGAAGGGTCACGATCAGTCTTAGCCAGGCCTTTACTGTAACCGCTAGCCTTCATGGAAGCAATCGTTTTACGTGCACCATCATCGATTCATCCTTCACGTGGTACGACCAGGAAAGTATTTGTGGTTGAGAATGTCAGCATATCTCGGGTGGAACAATGCATATTGCACACGCCTCACGTCATGCGCTCCGAGCGCTCCCTGATTCACAACAGTATTTCATGGCCACGCACCTGCACGACACTGAGGAGTGACCTTGTCGGACAGTTTGTTGACGTTCTTGTTCAGTTCGAAGCCCGGAGGACTTTTCATCGTATGATTGGATTCTCATGCCAATAAAAAGACAATTGGACCAATAGTCGCCGCAATCTGGAGGTTGGGAGGACTGTGGATAACCTGACAGTAGTCTTTGACCGCCATCGAGGAATGCGTTCAGATGAGAACTGGGGACATGGGGGTTCAAAGTTTCACACACCTCTCACTCAGGCGCTCATGACAAACGCAAAAGCGACAGTACATTTAACGTCGGTGGGGACGGCCTATTTTAAATCCCGGTTTTTTGGGGGAGCCCCAGTGGCTGCGCGACCTCGTCCGTTGGAGTACGTTTTATCCAGGTTTCACTGTAAATTTTCTCATCTTTTCCTTTAGCCATCATGCCACGACCTCAATCTCCCCCAGGTTTTGTCACAATAGGTCCAGGAATCTACATTAGCCTCGCTCGTCTCGATACAGTATCCGTGCAACTGAATGACTCGGAATCGGCGCCAAAGTTCGTCTGCTGACGCTCGCACCGTTGCCTCAGCTCACAGTCGTTCTTTTCTCGTAGTGTGATCCTCATATTTGGTTGGAGTGCGTTTCCTGTACAACGTTTAAATGTGAACCACACTGACTGTTACGTGGGCAAATAGTGGGGGCTCTGACACGCCATTTGCAAAACTATTCGCGGAAATATACCGAGTTATACCCCCACGCTACCCAAATCATCGTTAAATGTGCACCATCCTTCTTCTGGACATCGGAACGAACACAGGTAGGAAACCCGAACCAGCGTTTCAGACGCCTACTTAGCACCGTTGTAGCAAAACCGACTCCTGCCTGTCGTAGAAGCCCTCGAAGGTCTCGGCTGTCTTTCACCGATGGACAGTTCTACCCAGAATCTTACTCACGTCCGTCCTCGCGTCCTCATACACTCATTTTCGAATGGTACAGATGTCAACGCTCCCGATTCGCTCGATGCGCGCTGACGGGTTAAACCAGGTGGCGGACTCCAACTGGCATCCCTCGGCCGTTTGTTATCCTCCAAATACCCATCCATTTCTCCCTCAGAGCACCTCGTCAGCGCACTCATCCTCGACTCGTCCCCTGCTATTGGTAGCTTCCGTTCCATTAGCTTGGCATTCAGCATCGCCATACGGAACCCCCTCATCCGTTACTTTGCGCTGACTCTTATCTACATCGGACATGCATTCCGGCTCTCGTTACAAACGGTCTTTGGAGTGGAGACAATGGGGACGCGGTACCTCAGGGCCCTTCTCAACCCACATATACTGCCATGGATGGACTCGCAGACGCTCAGATTGTACATCTTCTCGAAGAAAGATGAACTAGTACCGTGGAAGGTGGTCCAGCAGCATGCCGACACAGCAAAAGCGTCGGGCCTAAATGTCCGCTGTGAGGTATACGAAGAGAGCGCTCACGTTGCTCACATGCGGCTCGATTCCAAACGATATTGGGCATCGGTTCAAGACCTCTGGGAGGCTGCCTGTCGTCAGGCGAAACTCACAGAGACTGCTTAGAATACGGTGGCGAGTGCTGGGGTTGGGGTTAGAAATTGGTTTAGGTAAGAACGCGACCAATACTATTCGGTACTTGTAGCTATGTAGTCACCGTCTTCGCGAGCTTGATGAGCACAGGGTCGAGCGCTGAGGTTGATCGAAACAAGGCACACAAATCTTTGTAAGAATGTCGTCCACTCGCATGCTGGAGATTGGGGGAGAAAGAGCGTCGATTCCACACATCATGCCAGGGGGAAATGATGGCGTCAATGTAGAGATGGTGATGGTTGGCGGTGTTGATGTTCTGTTCGTTACGGATCTCAGCTTATTTGTTTCTCTGCCACGCCAATATTGCTAAGTGTCGAGCATGATGATGGTGCGTTTCTATGTAATTCTGATTAAAATTATGGTGCACATCTAATCGTTGTGTGGTTCAGAACCATGTGGCACACAGTGGCACGTGACTTCACCATACTGGCTTCTTTAGTGCTAATTACAGCTGTGCGCCATCACCGTAGACTGGTCACCAGTCTACCATCACCGCTGGGTGTGATCGCGTACCAGATGGAGTGCTATAGCTGATCTCTGAAAACACTGCAAAAAGAGTATCGTTCTGTTATAAATGCGCCACTCTGCTCTCTCTGAAAGTGGAAACATTCTGCTGTCATAGAAATCCCTTCTCCTTGACCGTCGCGCTTGTGCTGTCTCTTCGCAAGCATCTATCAAGACGATGTCCTCTACGCTTCTGGCCGTGCTGACTGACCTTCAGCAAAATGACTACGCATCTCGTACGCTCATACTCGCTCATGGATGATCAGCATTACAACCTCGTTTTAGTCGCTATCATTACCGCCATCGGATACGATTACAGTGAGTCATAGGCTGTATTCTGGCATGAAGCAACGACTTATAAATACTTATCAGTCCTCACATTTTCGGATGAGGTAAGCTTATAACCTCCGTCGTGTAAATGAGGCTTGTTCCCTGATAGTTTGTTTAGGTCGAATACATCTGGGTCAGCAGACACCTGTTGTCTGAGAAAGAGGGTTTTGATAAGATCATAGACCAAACCGTGGACCTGGGTATCCACGTTATTCATTCTCGTATGTATCCCAGCCTGCCCATAAGCATTGTGACGTTCTACTGTGAACTAAACGTCCTTATAGGTTCGTTATTTCGGCCTTTATTATTTCATGTAAGTCTATGGTTGTTGCAAGACATACACTGAATGCCATCTTCGATCGGTTCACCAGGACCAGTGCACTCTGTACGTTTCGCATTCAGGATGTACATATGTAAAATTGACTGGAATGTCTTACTAAAAGTGGCAACTACCCTCCTACCTGTCCCCACAAAGGTATTTTCTTTCAGTGCTTACAACTAACTGGCATACTAAAGTGCACACTCACAGATGTACGTGTTCCTCCTTCCCCTTTCTGTCATGTAGCTCCAGACAAGAACTAACGATATCTGAACAGTTGTAAGCACATTTCGCACAATTCCAGATCCGCTGGACATCTTATTTAGACGCGTTTTGAAGGTGAAATATATTATATAATTAACGGATGGTCAGGCATTCTGTTTATTGCTGCAGCCGATTGTACGTTTCACATAGCTTCCTAAAGGAAAATGACACTAATATAATAATGACCACGACCGCAGTCATAATGATCCTCCGCATATGGGCAATGTATCATCGATCGAGGCTAATCCTCCGCGTTGTTCTCTCTGGAGATCATCTCTGCCATCATCGCCGACGCTATGAACAGTGATCCGAAGATTCTGTCGGGTATGTACAGTACATGCTGGCTGTATAAATGACACATCGCTGACCATTCTACTACCACTGCCTCATTTGCTGGACATCGCATACTAGTGGTCACTGTCCACATATCGAACATATCAATTTGTGCTCCGCAACCCACCTCGCTCAGTTCTGGAAGAGCTGCGATTATTTTACTCTTTGTGAATGGTGTAACGGTGTGTATCTTGGCGGTTACTCAATTCGTAAAGCAGTCACTCCAGATGTACCGTACGACAAGGCGGTGGCAACTCAATCTGTTCGTGAGTTTGCTCGTCAAGCAGGGTATCCTCTATTTCCTTGCGTACGTTCTTGTTTAATTACTTCCATGTTCTCTGCCGTCATCAAACAAATCTGAGCTGACTGTACCTTTCATCACAGCGCCTTCCAGTACAATCTTACCGCCATATTGGGGAACACGGGAGTTTTACCTGCAGGAGGAGGGGGGTTCGTACTGTTGATCATCATACAAGCTGTCCCCATCTGCACCTTAACACCGCGATTCATCATGAATATCCGGGCGTTGTACGCACGTGATGTTCATTGTATACGTGGCGAGGGGATCGATACCGGGTTTGGCTTGTCATCCATCCGCGACGTTGGATCAGTGGTCGAGTTCGCGGATGTTGAGCAGATCAGGGAGGGGGAGGATATCGAGGAGGTACCGAGGGCAGGAGGGGCGACTCAGCCAGAGTAAGACGAACATGCGTTCACGGTCAGTGTCTACCATGCTGACACGTGCACGCGACTTTATACCGCAAACGCGAGCGTCTCAGAGTAGTATCGTTCTTGTTAAACAGTGCAGTCGTGACAATAATGGTGTGTGTTCGCGGATGTTGGGGAGAATTCGGAAGAGAGATTGCCGAGAGTTAGTCTCGAACCAGCCCCTTTGGGTGGGGTTCCTTGTCGACGGGAAACTAACCTAAATGGGATAGAATCCGCGCCGGCTGTTTCTGTAGCAGTTGTTCTTTGCACCTCCAGACGGACCAGATCTGCACCTCGCGGCATTCCGCGAAGTGCCGTACGTGCGGTTCCAGATGCGAACCGCACCGATCCAGTGCTTCCACCGCATCCATTCCAGCGCGACCACTCGCCCCCGGCTCCCCCCGCGTCTCAACCGTATGTACAGTATTCGATCTCAACCACTCACCGACGCGTCCCCCCTTGGGGTTAATTCCACCCGACAAAGTATCCCACTTTAAAAGTCCCGACATTTCCAAAAACTGCTGCCAAGGGTGCCGTTCAAAAGAACAACAAGTCGAGACTCGGACTCGGGGGTGCAAGCAGAGTTTTTCCGAGTTCAAGCTAAGATCTTGGAAGTTGGAACAATTAAAAAGTGGTGCGCACGCTCCACGTCCAGTAACCCCTAAACCTTGCCTTAAGCCCATTAGTTCTTTTCGAGTCAGTGGGTCCATTGAACTGTCATTCCGCAACCCTGATACTCATCGTAACACTGACAGATCACCAGCCATCTGTTATGTCAACTCTGACCCTTCCGAACCCTCAGGCTATCGGTACCATCATCCCTCCTACAGGGTGGAGCAACGAGGTGCCCTGCACGATCAGAGGTGCGAACTCAGACGTACAACACCCGTTGAAGGAAAGTGTGCCCAGTTCATTTAACCAAAGTCACCAGTTGTGAAATTAACTCGATCGTTTGTGCTGCGACAGATCAGCCCATCTGTTCTGATCAAGGACACGGACATCACCCCTCCCGAAGGATGGACCGATAACCTGGCCTACCTGTCAAGTGGTACCTCCCATCACAGCAGCTTTCAGCACAATATCTTCCCTCTATTGGCGGTCTCAGGGAATATTTCATCAGGAGGATGGATGTTCAAGGTAGACACGGTGAAGGGATCGACAGCGGGTTCGGCTTGTCATATGATGGCGATGTTGGATCGTTTTCACGGACTTTGAGCAGAACGCGGGAATGGAGGGTGTCGAGGAGGTACCGAACAAGTGTGGAACGACTCAGTTAGGGCAGGTGGATAAGACAATAAAAGGTATCTCGCCAGAAAGACACATCTGATAGTGCTATTCACTCAGAGCATCGAGGGCCAGCGTCAACATGAAATTATCGCAATGAACCTTACACAAGAATATGGAAATAGCACGCGCGCACGACGGCTGTCGAGGGACAATGTAACTCAGTCATCGTGCGCGATAGGCAACGGACTGAGGTGTCGACCAGTACGGGACGGGCTTAAATACATAAACGGGCGTAGTAAATGAACAAGGATGAGATAAAGGCGCGCTCGGGCCAAGGTCTGTCCACGAGGGCGGGTCGAATCGGAATGGATGCACGGACCGGTAGCGGTCCAAGTGTACACTGTAACAATAAGATATGCACTAAATAGATAAATGAACCGTAGAAAAGGAAAACGACAGCGCGCGCCGGTTCCGACGCGGTCCGATGACGCTCGGGGTTGCGCCCGAGCTTGCTCCACTAATTCCAACAAAGAAGTGATGATCAAACCTAAGAATTTGTGACCGTGATAGTCTAGTTAGACTCCTCTTTTCAGCCCTCTCCGCTTAGTCGGGCGCAATCGTCGTATCAGCGGAACCTGAAGAGGCAAGCCCGGGCCCTGGCACGTCCTGCATCTGCATAGGCAATTCTGCCGCGGATGCTTCACCACAAAACCCTCCGTGATGAATTAGTATGGTGACCAGCGGCAAGACACCCAATAAGACGCAAACGGTTGCAACGGCGGGGGACTGCGAGTCGGAAACGAGCACGACCCCTGCCGTGCAGGATGTACCCAGAAGAGGTATAACGTGAAGGAATTTGGACAATGTGGGAGAGTTCTGGCTGGAGGCTCAGATCACTAAGGATATGTGGGGAGCGTACTCACACGGAGGGAACAGGTGTTGATAGCGAGGCGAAGGTTAATGGTATAGATAAGAAGCGTGAGCACTACTGTCTGTGAGTTTAACACCTTGGATCTTGAGATCGTAAGGACGCTAAATGAGCAGAAATGGTCAGTACATGGCGACACGTGTGAGATGCAAGACTCCTCACGCGAGGAGCGCCATGAGCTGTTCGACCAACATCTCTCAGTTTGGGGCACTTCTAGAAAGGAAGTATACACACTGAGTTCAGCGAAAACTTGCATGAATCCTCTAGCTCAGCTGCGAGGTCAGAATGGAAGGAGCGTTGTTGACCTGAGTTGGTCAGCCAATAGAAGCGATGGAACCCACGGAGGAAGCGGATGAGGCGAAACGACATGACGGGATCGGTGAGGATGAATGCACAGCGCATTATCCGCTTTATATGCGTGACCCCGGGTGAGCAACTAGGAACAGGCAATATCACAGCTATACCCCCAGGTGTCCGCATGTCTATCCGTGTCCGTCCCGTGACAGGTACGGGCATGGGTTTTCGCGCGAGTGAGGTCATGCAGTACCCGTATCCATACCTGCGGATAAGCGGAGCGTGAGGAGCGCAAACATCGGCGTACGCGTGGGTGGGTCAACGGGGGGTAGCGCTCGAACGGGCCCGATACCGGCGAGAGATGGGTGGCAGCAGCAGAAGACGATCGGTAACACTCGAACTGGCACGGCGGCGGCAGCGATTTACGAAAGATATGAGCGGGAGAGCCACAGTTGGCGCGGGAGTCGGGGCCGGGCGAGTGGGATTCGGGGGTGACACGGAGCGAATGGTGCGAGTATGAGCAGGAACCCGCAGCCGGGTACGGGTACGGGTATGGTAGATGTGCGGGTTACTCGTGCCCGTGACAACGCCTAACTGGGAATTATTAGGGCGGTTCAACACTGAAATTAGTGGCAGTCGATTTCGGGTGGTTTTCTTTAAAACAGTTTTGGGTCAGCGTGAATCCGCCGAAGACCAAAATGTCTGCATACATGTAACTTTGAGGCCTTGAAGCACTAAGTGGCACTGATCCGTTCTGTATTCCCCACAGTTTTCGTCATAGATAGACTCTGGTAAAGCGGAATTTGTCAGTTGCTACCAAAGACAGGGAGAGATTGCTGTGTTTGGACTTGAAGCAGGGCGAACCACTGGGACATCTAAGAATTGGCGGGCGACGGTGTGTGGGATCCTGTGCGGACAATATTTACGACGCACATCCGACGCTTTTTTCGGGTGTTTCGACTATTTCGTGTATTTCGGTCGTTTCGGCTGTTTCGGGTAGTGAATACAATTTTTCGGCTGTTTCGTTTATTTCGTGTCGTGCCACATGGCTTTCCTTTTTTGTCACTCGCCTGTTTCCCACCAACAGTCGCCCGTTAACAGTTGCCTGTCCGGTTCACACAGCCACCTGTCACTGTACTAAGGTTCCTGCTATGCCCTGGCGCTTGCTTTGCTATGCCCTGGCGCTTGCTTCGCTATGCCCTGGCGCTTGCTTCGCTATGCCCTGGCGCTTGCTTCGCTACGCCCTGGCGCTCGCTTTGCTACG
>JBBPMA010001392.1:0-11232 GCA_038090075.1 Xanthoconium purpureum | reverse complement strand
CTCTCGCCCATTCGCCAGCAAAGTCTCCTTGTTTGCTCACACACCCCAACTCGATGCCGTCACCACACTTTTCACTGGTTTGTACCAGCCGGTCGTCTATACCATCCTACATTCAGGATCTCTAAGCTATGAGCACCATAGAGCTACACCATCTTCGAGCCAGTTAGTTTCTACCATGTCTAACCTCAGATTTCCCTCCCCCCTCTGAACTTGTTGATCTGACCTCGAATCTCATTTCAGCCAAACTGAATGTTCTATCTGGTCAAGAACGTAATAGAGGTCCTTGCAGGACTAGCTTCAGCTTGGAAGAATGCCTCTTCATTTGTCCACCCTGTGGGAGGGGTAATAGCCTTAACAGAGGGTGGAGATAGCCAAGGGTCTGAGCACAAAAAATTAGACCCCACCGTGGTTCGAACACGGGACCGCACGATCTGCAATCGTATGCTCTACCACTGAGCTATAGAGTCATTGGTGAAGGCGACTCCGAGTCTGACTAAGTAATTATTTTCAAACATGGCAATGCCAAGTTAGAATTTGTTTTGTCGGTTGACACGACACGTCGACCATGATTGCGCGCACCTTGTCTGGGTTACTCCTCGCCGCCCACGTCTACGCCGCCTCCCTTTCCATCCAATCCCCCCGTTTAACCATATCCGCCGCCGATGCCTCCCAGCTGCGCACAGACACGTATGTCACTCCTCGACCCACCACACCCTGCCTGACCCCCAGCCAACAGACTCTCCCTCACTCAAAAGCCAGAGCCATTGACCCTTGGCCCTTCCGACATCCTCAAACTCACCTTCCAAGTCACCGAAACCGACGAGGGCAATGGCGTCCAGCCCCACCAGACCTTCCTCCGCTTTTACGACACCGTCTCTGGTGAAGAGGGCGTTCAGCCCGTTCGTGTCACACCAGGTGGCAAGGCCAAGTTTGAGCTCGTACGTGTCAAATGTAATAGGCGTCGTAACGCTGACGCCTTGTCTTTCCCCGCAGAACATGGCCCGACCACCTCCATCCCTGCCACCAACGACAGACCGCCCGCTCGCTGTCTCCCTCATCCTCGGCTCGTTCGTGCACGATCCGGCGACGTTTGATCTCTTTGACCTCTACGTCCCCGCATCCGCCACGCCTGCACCCCACCCCGACGAGGCCTCCTTCCACCCCCAACCGCCCATTGTCCACACGTTCCGTCCCGAGCAAAAACTTCCACCTAAAGTCATATCTGCATTCTTTGCCGCGCTTGTGCTCGCGCCGTGGGTTCTATTACTCGGTCTGGTACGTTGCTCCCTTCCCTTATCCTCTACGTGAACTTAATGGCGCGTTTTCAGTGGTCCAAGGTCGGCGTGCGCATCCCTCACTTGTCGTCGCCTCGTATCCTCCCTTTTACCGTACTCCTTGGCGCTTTCGAAGCACTTCTCGTTTGGTACTGGGTAGATCTCAAGCTGGGCCAGGTGCTCCTCTATGGCGGTATCTTGGCCCTTCCAACTATCTTTGCGGGAAAGACCGCGCTCGCGACGACAGGCGAGTGGCGCAGAAAGTCTGTAGGCAAGTAACTTGCAACAAACCAGTAGATGCACTCGAAAGTGTATACACCATTTTCATTCTTGTATCGTTCGGTTGGAACCTGTGCGCGTGCGGCTGTCAACACACTCTAGAAATATCGTTTACTTACGCACATGCATCAACCACATCCCCAGCTATCCCTGTGATTTCCGCAGATAACAAGGTGTGACGTCAACACTAATCGCTCAGAGGAGCTCGGTCTTTTGCAGCTTGGATCTGGATTCGGTGGTGTGGACTCGAGACTGAAGACAACAAGGTGTTGACTTGACTGAGGATGTCGGCCCAAGACAAGTTATGAGGGGGTTAGTCACATGATCATATGTGCGCTTGATTTCCGCGAATGGGCAGCTCCACCGCAACGCCTCCGTTTTGTCGCATACGTTCGCCTCATACGCCATTATCCAGCTCACGATTCCCAGCAACAAACGCACATTGCTATGGCTGCACGACCTCTCAACGATGAAGAGGTGTTGAGCGAGATGAACAAGATGGTGCGTTCGTCGATCTGTCCATGACACGTTACTCAACGCGAGGGGTGTCCAGGTGGCTTTCATCAAGCAAGAAGCCCTGGAAAAGGCTCGGGAGATCAAGGTCAAGGCGGATGAAGAGTTTGCCATCGAGAAGGTACATATCTCTCAACGCCGAACGACGATAGCACTCATCCGGCTTCATATCTTATACTTGGCCCCGATAGGCCAAGCTTGTCAAACAAGAAGAACAAGCCATCGATGCGCAATACGAAAAGAAACGCAAGGGCGTCGAAGTTGCGCAAAAGATGTGCGTATATGCCCATCGCTGCCGCCCGTGACGTGTGCTCACGGACGCGTAGTGCCCAGTCTAATCTGACGAACAAGTCGCGTTTGAGGCTGTTGCATCGCAGGGAAGAGCAAGCACAGGAACTGTTCGAAACAGCGCGGACTCAGATCGTGACGTTTTCCGAAGACGAGGGTCGGTATGCGCAGTTCCTCGAGGGGTCCATCGTTCAAGGATCCCTTCAACTCATGGAGCCAAGCGTGACATTGATTGTGCGCGAAAAGGACGTCGAGCTGGCGCAAAAGGCTGCAGAGGCTGCTACTGAGACTTATAATCAGCTCAGCGGTCGTCAGGTAGCCTTTGATATCCACGGAACGTTGAGCAACGAAAGGTAGACCTTCGTTTCGTTGTGGTATATGGTTCAAATCTGATCACTCACCATCAACCAGTCCTGGAGGGATCAAACTCGTGAACGGCACCAAGCGGATAACGATCGACAACACATTGGATGAGCGTTTGAGACTGTTGGAAGACAGAGTGAGTAGTCACTTTGAGCAAGGGATCTCCGTGACTGATACGTCGATAGATGTTACCCGAGATCAGGAGAGATTTGTTCGGTGCCAACGAGAACAGAAAGTTTTATTCGTAACCCTATGCAGACAATTAGAATACACTGTCTCAGGTCTCACCAGCCGGCCTATTGCAACACGATATACACTGACACAATATATCATATTCAGTGATAATTTGCCTACGATCGCTTTGTGCGAAATAGTTTCGTTGACACGACTAGCGATCCCCTCTCGTCTTGAAACCAAAAAGTTATATGCATTAAGAGGGAATCGAACCCCCGGCGGGTCGATGGCAACGACCCAGGTTACCACTACCCCATTAATGCGTACAAACATTACCCCCTTCAGATTTACAAGTGTCAATTTTCAACATCATAGGAGGCTGTCCAATACATCAAACTCATCCGCCGTCATGGCGCCGCGGCAGGTATCACAACCATCAATCACAAACCATATATCACTCGTCGTCAAGTGCGGGCTTTTGCCGCGCATCGATCGCGGGCCGCGAGTACGCCACCAGGGAGTAGGAGGGACAGGGACTAGACCCACGTAGCTACATCGACGCGTCGTCGGCCAGTCAAGCCCGAATACGCGAGTCTTGGAACGATCATTCCCGCTACACGACCACACACTCGCGCCTACGCCGATCAAACACCATGGAGTCACCGTCGCCACGTGTTCTCCAACAGGCTCTCATCCGACTGTCCTCATGATTAGGTCCATCGGCTCCAACACCTCGCGAGACCCGATGTGTCGCATCAAGTGTGGGTGTGCTTACAATGAGGATTCTGTCAGCCCTCATCTATCTATTGCCTCCCGTTTCTATTCTTCTAATGGTCTCGGCCTAGCGAGTCCGACAAGTCGTGTGTACATGAGAGTTAATGAACGAGGGGCAACAAGGCGGGAATGAAGTCCGGCATCGACCGCAGAAAGGATCGGAAAAATGCGTTCCTCGAGGTAGGCATATGGAATAGGGAATGTGGGAACCCAGCACAAGGAACGGAACACGACAACACCGGTAAAGAGAGCGCAACGTGTCCATGCAGTGGTCCAAGAGGGGGGGCAACAAGAAACCATTAACGTGCGGCGTGAATGAGTTTTAAAAAAAGGAACAGCGGAACGGTATTATGAGATAATGATGCAGTAGTCCGTACGAAAATGTGGTGGAACTGAACTCAATGGATGACTCGAATGAAAACATGCGAAGATGAACCCTGTTCGACTAAAAAGACATGTCCGTCCAACGGTGTATGTTGCAGGTCACGGCAAATGCGTGTGTGCCAAAGCATGATGGCATGACGCGTGCTGGCTGGCCCGTAGCGATATAGTGGCGTGAAGAAAAAGTAAGGTAAATGACGCCAGGGTGTTCAGTACGAGAATATCATCAACCATGGATTGAGGACGATCTGTAGGGAGCAGCGGAAAACGCCACGATTGGTCAGCGCGCAAGGCATACGCATGGATGATAGAACGCGGCGTTTCGAGATGGAAATTTCCATGTGGGGCCGATCATGGGAATATCCATGGAGAGACCGCAGACACTTCGGGGGAATGGAAACAATGGAAGATTACTCACCGGGAATAATAGATGGCATGCGCAAACAATCCTGTGATGCGAAGCATATGAGCATAAGGACAATCGTTCGAGAATGGAAAAAGGAGACCGACGCGAGTGGGAGAATGACGGCCCATCCATTTCCGGTGAGCCGCCATTGATAAGGAACAAGCGATGTGCTGACAATAATCATGCCCGCTATGAGCACGATGCACACGAGGAAGGGAAACCAAAACCTGCAGGACGAGGTCACGCATCAGCACAAATCTAATTACCTCGTCGGGCGATGGAGCCGTGGACATCGGGAAGGCGCCGTGGAGAGCGCGAGTACAGGAAGGGTACCGCAAGGGCACAAAGAATATGAAGTTGGATGGGAAAAGCTTACCTCTTCAGTATTCTCGGCACTTCCTTGAAGAAATTAGATCGTTCCACTTCCTTCTTCGTGGCAGACCAAGTGATATCATACGAGAACAGGTGCGCCAACATGGCCAGCGAAAGCGGTATTCCAAGACCGCCGAAGAAAAAGAAACTAGTCACCAGTGAGCTCTTGCCACAGGGGCGACCAGAAACAGAGTTCAGTACTCACAAGAATGGCACCCACATCAAATTCTCCAAGAGAGCCCACGCGATGGTCTGTGCGCCTAACCGGTACTGCAGGAGCGCGTAACCAAGATTTCCGAGGCCGAAAAACACGACAGTTGTGGCCAACCAGATCTCGAAGCTGTGCATGTAGAAACCGTCAACAGGAAATTGGAATCCGAGTAAAAAATAGTTCAAGAACGAAAGTGTGACGGAGACGGCAATTCCATCTACGGCGGATGGTCAATTGTCGCCGGTCAGTCATACGAACGAAATAAGACGGACAGTACGAGAACATATCTTGAAAGAAAAAGAGGTCCGGATCAGACTATATTCTCACGACGGAAATAGCGAACGTACAGGCCAACATTGAGATCTTGTAATGTGTCGGAGCACTGGACCACATGAATCTGTGAATTTGGTGGTTGATTGGCCCCTTCCGCCACCACTGCACGAATGGGTTGAACAACAGCCTACCAAGGTAAAGATGATGACCATGAGGTTGAGTTAGGCAGGACACTTACTCGCTACATCCGTAGGCATACTTTTGCCAACGGTTTAGTTCATCGTCTACCGTGAGCGACACACCCTCCTTAAAGCCACCATTGGAGTACGACGCCCATCTAGGTGAGAAACACGTGTCGATGGCAACACAATTTCCGGATGCGAGGGGAACCAACATACCGGATGATGTACCCACGTAATTGTAATCTGAGAGCCATATCAAAGTCCTCACTCACGTTGGATTCCGACCATATCTTTTGTTTACCATCCGCGGGGTCGACGAAAGCAGCATCTTGCAGTGCCTGCCAGCGGAGAAACGCATTATGGCCGACGAATGGGGCGACCTCACCGTTGGCGCACGCCATGGAGATACATTTGTTGATTCGCCGTGTGAAGAACGCGATCCCGTTCTCGAAATAGTGGTGCGCAACTTGCATGACATCTAGAATATCTGTAAGTGCGCCGCAAAGCAGAAATCATGAATATGATACAAGGTACTGACCGCTCTCGTGCTGCAGTACGGCAACTTCTTGGCTCGCAAGCTCCGCGAATTCCCGAGCGGCGTCACGGAAACAGTCCTCCGGTACAACCGTATCAGCGTCAACAAGTAAAACGATGGGACCAATGCGGATAGAACGAGCGTTGGCAGCCCAGGGACGGTAAAGGCCCCCGGATTCCTCGAACACTGATCGTGTGAATCACTTTGAGTCAGTAACGCACATGGAAACGAGGGCCCGAAGCTAACCTTCTTCCATTGCCATCTGTAATGCGCGTTCTTCCGGGTCTTCGATCACAGGAAGTGGGGGGCTCTGTGTACCCGGTCTTCCGGAGCCACAGGTGATGGCAGGCGTAGGGGTTCCCGGCGTGCCAGGTCTGATAGGGGTACCAGTGCCGCTCGATCCTTGGATTACATACGGCGGAATCACGCTTTGATCGTTTCCTGCGCGCCCTTCGTATTGCAGCCCGTATGTACCAGGAGTTAGCCCGGTTGCGTAGCCATCTAATCCAGACGTAGAAAAGGAACCCCGGAGGTTTGATGACGATGTTTCGGATTGGAGATGCTCCAGGATGCGCTCCACGCGTAAACTTAGATCGAGGGCGTAGTTCATGTTCGATGCCTTCTTAAAACGACCCGCGCGTCGAAAGCCTACGAATTATCGTTGCAAAACTCAATCACTTCGCGGTATACGACGCGTACCTCGTGGATTGGTCTTGGCATTGAATGTATGCGCTGGACGAGCGACCCAGCCGATGTTGTGTGTAGCATAGAATGACAACCGGGCAGCAGCATCAGCAGGAGGGAGTAAACGCAAACCGTCGTCGTTCACCAATATGGAAGACGTTCCGCCTTGTCGGGCATACGCCTGCATGGCGCGCTTAAGTGATTCTATCGATGGAGCCCTGATTTTGGTCGTTAGGCGGTTCGTAATCGGATGCGAAGCAAGACCCACAAGACTGCGTCCAACCCTTCTTTGTAAACTGGCATTTGGATCGTGATATGAGGGAGTGCGGCATCCACTTCCTTGTTTGGCTTGGGTGGAACCGCGGAATAATATCGCGAGTTCTCGTAATAATGGGCGATGGGACCGAGTGACATCGCGAGGTTCTGGACGAATTGAAGAGCAAAAAACTGCAACGAGTCTCGTGTTAGCATTGAGAGATAAACGCAAAGTGGACTGACCAATGATATAGCAAATAACAACGGAACAAGAACGAGGATTAAGAAATGTGTGGAGTCTTCGTCGAGCATATACTCTTGTACGACAATCTTGATGCCATTCCCGATGAACACTGTTATTAATGACGCATTTACGCATCAGTGCGTCGATTACTGTAGGTGTTCTTACCTGCGGAGAGCCCTGCAGCGAGGCCGTTATAAAACGGGGCATAAAGCATCGTGATACGCTGAGACGGCTCTTGCTCCACTTTTTCACATTCTGATGGAGAGACGGGCACCTTGCGCCCATACCATGTGCGCCGAGATCGTGATGGAGTGGGACTCGGGCTTTCAGATTCGACCTGTTTCTCTTGCTCTCGGGGAGTGCCAATGTTGGAGTGACCAGAGGTTGAGGCGGGTGCGGAAGGGGTGGAGATCATGGAGGAGGCGAATGGCGGGCGATTTCTCCACAGGAGGCGTATGAGACGGTCCTCGAAATCGCGGGCAATGGGTATGATGGTATCCAACGAGTCGGACCAGACGACAAGGACACGCTCATCGCGCTGAAGACATGCTAAGGGGTCGAGGAAAGGCCAGACGAGGCAACGCACGTACGATGAACGCAGCATTTTGCTCCTTGTCGGCCTGCGGAAGGAGAACCATGGTGTCCATGATCTGAATGCGGGTGTTTACATCGACATAGATACAGTCTGCCCTTTCGTCGCTGGCACATTCTGCGAGAGAGGCGTGCACAGCAGCACTTCTGACTTTGACGGCGACCAAGGGGTTCAAGGCAGCGACTGCAGCCTCGAAGGGTTCGAGGGCGGCGACTTCATAGGGAAAGACACGAAAAGAGCCGTCATGGGTGCGGAGACATACGCCAGGAGGGACCGCGTCTTCGTTTGGACGAAACCAGGCGTCGCCCTGGGTCTGCTTGAAGATCCAGTGGAGGGTGGCGTCGTATCTGTCGTAGTCCATGGCGGCGACTGCGAGCGATAGGTGGGATGCTCGTACCTTATATAATGAAAAGGGTCCACCGGGACGAAATCTGAGATCCTGCCAAATCGGGGGAGCTGACACGTCGAAGTGGAGTGCTTGGCAGATGGTTAGCGGCGAAACGGCGACTCGATTCGCGCATCCTCGTTTCTGCAAATGGCATGACCGAGTAATCCATGATATAAATTTCCAGTGCGCTGTCCCATGAGGTGTTGAGCTGGCCGTGGGTGACACTTAAACATCCCCCTCCGAGCCTGCTTCCCTACAATGTCCCCAAGCCATCGCCGCCCAACAAGCGGTCAGTTCCAGTTCCACAGTGCGTCCAGCGAAGAAGACTCGCTCACCGGTCACACATTATCACCGTTATCACCCCCTCGCCCACTCTTCCGTGCTTCGTCCCGCCCCACAGATGACTACGCCTCGCCAGCCACATCGATAGAAAACGGCTCAGATTCTGACCGTGACATGCCTTCATCTCCTCCTTCCACCACCGTCTCCCCCAGAAGCTCCGTGACAGCTTCTTCCGTGCGGAAGACCCCACGCAGCCATCGGCGTCGCTCGCAGCTCGCGGTCAGTGCGCAGTCGGTGGACCACCACGCGGATGAGCAAACCTGGTCGCCCTCCAGCCTATACGAGACCAGCGGCCAGCAGAAGCCCCCGCCGTCAGCATACACCTCCCCCTTCCAGGCGTATCCAGGAAACCTGGACTCGTTACCGAACTTGCTTGGGCGGAAGGGTAGCGTTGAATCAATTCGCATGGTTTCCCGTTCGACAACAGCTGCCGCCCGTATGCCACGCATCAACCAACTAGGCGATGCAGCCGGTGCCGAGGGACTTCCTCTTCCCCATCCGCCATTCCTGTCAAGCCCACCCCCCAACGCACCTTACCGCACCTCGGCAGGTTCCGCGTCGACTTCTACATTGTATCGGTCATCTGCTGCTGCGAACATCACGGATGTGGGATCGCCAAGCATTCCGAGGATGAGCTCGGCGACAACGATGACGTTCCGTATGCCCTTTCTTTCGCCAGCATCGCGCCCGTCGAGTACATGGTCTCCACCATCACATAGCAACAGCCTTCCGTTCAATGCCCCCTCGAACGCCAATTCGATGACGGCACTTCCGTTGCCTCCTGTCCAGAAGAAGGCGATGACATCTACACGTCTGCGTGAGAAACTCAGGGATGAAGACAAACCGTGGCTGGCGCTCAAGAAGACGAACCTCGAGCGTGCGAGCAAATGGGTGACGTTTAGCTTGCTGCTGATAGGGATCTGTGTGGCAGCCATACTGGTGTTCCGCGGATACCAGACGGTACACCTCATTCGGGACGATCAGCTATGCATCGTCCTGGACGAGAATTTCAGTGGAGGTAGCTTGGACACGACGAACAACTGGTCGTATGATGTGGAGCTGGGTGGATATGGGTGAGTGTGCCGACAAACACGGATGACCATTGATTTACATACCTCATAGAAACGGCGAGTTTGAGATGACGACGAACTCTGCGAACAACGTCTACGTTTCAAACGGGCAGCTGTACATCATGCCGACACTGACCAGCGACACGATCTCGGGTGGGTATGGCGCTGTGCTGAACGGAGCGACGTACACGCTGGATGGGTGCACAGCGAGCAACGGTGAGTCTTGCAAGAGGGTCAAACGGCTTGTTGGCTGATTTCGTGGTAGGCGTCAATGACCAAGGCGCGTTCGTGCTGCCCAACTTCCTAAAAAGGCAAGACACGGGCAACGGTGGCTTCGGTGGCGGAAGCGGAAATGGCACGGCGACGAACACGACAGACACTGGCACGGGCGGGACGGGAAACGGCACGACCACCGGGTTCGGCAACGGCATCGGCGGCGGAACGAACTCGACCAACTCGACGACACCGACGAACTCAACGTCGTCCGGCTCGTCCGGCGGCGGCGGCGGGAATGCGTGCACGGCGGTGTCGTCGGCGCAGGGGGGCACGGTGATCAACCCGGTCATGAGCGGACGCATCAACACCCGCGGCAAAAAGTCGATCAAGTACGGCAAAGTCGAGGTGCGCGCCAAACTGCCTCAGGGCGACTGGCTCTGGCCCGCCATCTGGATGCTTCCAGAGGGAAACGACACCTCCTCTCTCCAGGGAACAGGCGTATACGGCCCGTGGCCAGTCAGCGGCGAGATCGACGTAAGTCGTATTTTGTGTCCCGTGTTCACGCTAACCGCGACGCAGATCATCGAGGCGAGAGGCAACCTGCCTTCGTACCCCGCGCAGGGATCCAACTATGTACGCTCAACCATGAACTATGGCCCGTTCCCCGCTGGCAGCACACCCATCTCGACCGGTAAGTGACAGCTTGCGTCACACTGAATGCAATTAATCCCCCTCAGGCCCCGACAGCGTCACCACGACCCTCCTCAAGAGCCTCTATGGCTGGATAAACACGAAACGAGGCAACTTTGCCAGCGACTTTCACGTATATGCGATGGAATGGACAGGCTCCTGGATACGGTTCTACACAGACAACCGACTCCAAGCCATGATCAACCTCGACATCTCGTCCAAGAATACAGACTCGTATTTCTTCAACGTGGGCGGCTTCCCCACCGTGGCGATGAACGCATCGTCGGGCAAGTACGTCGAGATTCAGGATCCGTGGTCCACTGCCTATAGTGGCACTGCAGCTGCGCCATTCGACCAACGTACGTGTATCTTTACGCTTCTTTTCCATCCACTCTGAACCCGATGCAACATGACAGAGTTTTACTTAATCATCGACCTCGCAGCCGGTGGAACCAGTGGATGGTTCCCTGATAGCGTCGGTGGGAAACCCTGGTATGACGGCTCAGCAAGTACGTGGATGCCTCGCCTAAGAAATGGGGTGCTGACATTCAGACATGACAGCCGCCATGCGTGACTTCGCCCTAGCTCAGAGCACATGGAGTGCAACGTGGCCGTCGAACCCTGACCGCCGAGCTTTCAAAATGTGAGCACCAGCATAGCCTTCTGCTTCAGCGCTTCTCACACTCGTGTAGTGACTATGTCAAGATGTGGCAACTTTGCTAGATC
>JBBPMA010001391.1:0-11232 GCA_038090075.1 Xanthoconium purpureum | reverse complement strand
TAATCTGCATGATTGAGTCTAGGGGGAGTCTGGAGTCTTGAAGACGTTGTTGTGTCTTATTTTATAGGCTCGAAGGATGTATTTGGCGTGAGCAAGGTTGGAAGGAGGTTCCCAGGTGTCTTCCGACAGAGGATAGCCTTCCCATCAGACACAGAATTGGCAGCATGCAGAGGTACCTCGATGGGTGACAATGGATTCCACAGTATATTCTTCTTCACCTTGGATCTCCGAGGGTGGAGGGCAATTGAAATTCGGACCATGTTCGGGGGTTTCCTGATAGGTAGATAAGAGTGAAGCATGGAAGACTGTGTGGATCTTCCATGTTGGCGGGAGTCAGAGACAGTAGGAAAGGGGGGATAGGACCTGTTCAATTTCGAATGGGCCTTCTCGGCAAGGGGTGAGCTTCTTTAATTGATAGTGGAGTTTCAGGTTGTGGTTATCTAACCACACTTTATCTCTGACTTTCCATGGTCTGAAACGTGATTGAATTCTATCCTTAATGAGGTTTGCAGCTTTAGTGTGGGCCTCTATTGCCTCCAACCGGGCTCATTCGAGAAGTTTGAGGCGCTTTTCTAGTTCGGGAAGGAAGGTAGTTCCGATTTTGGGGTAGGTGCAGGGTTCGTACCCCATCATGAGAGAAAATGGGGTCTGATTGGTGACTGAGTGGGTGGTGGAGTTGTGAGAGAATTCCACCATGGGTAGGAGTTCTGCCCATTTGTTGGGTTGGTCAGAAGAGAAGAGGCAGAGATAGGTTTCTAGTTCTTGGTTCACCCATTCAGATTCTCTGTCAGTCTGTGGGTGATAGGACATAGAGAGGGCCATGTCATAGTTGAGGAGGCAAGTGAGTTCTTGGGCAAATGCCAAAGCAAATTGGGGGCCCTGGTCGGAGATGACCTTGTCGTGGAGGCCGAATCTAGGGAAAATATGCTGGAAAAAGATAGAGGCAATGTCCATGGCGGAGGCCGTTTTGTTGCAAGGTCAGAAAATTACCCCCTTAGTAAGGCCATGGTTGACCATGACCAAAATAGAGTCATAACCTCTGGAGGTGGGGAGGTCAGTAATGAGGTCCATGGAAATTTGCTGGAAGGGGCAGGTGGCAGAGGAGGAAATCGGGGATAATGCAGGAGCACTGGGATGAGTGTTGACCTTGCAAGCCTGGCAGGTGTTACGCGAGTCGACAGACTTGCGTCGAGGTCAAGGGTTCACTTACTCTGAGGGAGGTACTCACGAAGAGACACTGCGTCCTCAAAGAAGTCTCAAGGAGATAAAAAGCCAAGTCACAACCAGACGAGTTGCGGATCGCAAGACTGACGCTGTGATTGCGTAGAACAAGAATGAAGGGAGCGGAGATACAGGCTGAGTCGGTATATAAGTACTACAGATTACGTAACCAGAACGTTGTAGAACTTGGTGGAATAAGGGGGACACGTAACTACCACGAGAGAAGTAGTTAGGGAAGTAGACAGTCCTGGTAGAGAGATATAAGATCAAAGAGGAAAGAACAATGGAGAAGAATGAGAATCAAATGTAAGTAAGTATTCGTCCTCGCTCTCATGGTAAGGAATAAGAGGTGAGTAAGATCGGTGGGTCAGGCGGATGAGAAAGAAAGTGTGGTAGAGGAAAAGAATCGTAACAGCAGGTTGCGCAACCGGCGATGAATTTTCAGACGAAGGTGGTGAGGCCGGGCCACCAGTAATCTTTTTGGAGAAGATTGACGGTGTGGAAGTAACCACTGTGTCCGCTGGCTAGGGATTCGTGGATTGAGGAGACAAGCTGGTGGCAGGTGGATTCAGGGACATAGAGGCGCGCCTTGTAGTATAGGGCACCATTGTCAAAATACCAGTCTCGAGGGGCTGAGCACAGAAGAGGGACAGTGTCTGACTCCATGGCACGCAGTGCATCAATGATGAACTGGTCAGAGGGGGTAGATTCGGCAATCTTCTTGGTGAGTGCTAAGTCCAGGAGGTTGATTTGTAAGCCTGGAAGCAGGATTTGTTCGGTGTTGTCAGAGAAGATGTCAATACCATGAAGGCGAGAAAGGGCGTCGGCTGGGCCCATACAGTTGCCAGGGACATGGGTCCAGGCGAGATCATAGTCTTGGAGGAACATTTGCCATCTAGCCTGGCAATGGGAAAGGGTGCGGGATTCCTTGAAATAGGTCAAGTTTTTGTGATCTGTGAGGATCATGATGCAGTGTCAGGTGCCGGTGAGGTAGTGACACCATTTGGTGAGTGCATTAATGACCATGAGGAGTTTGTGGTCATAGATGTCATAGTTGCATTCTGCCAGGGTGAAGATTTTTGAAAAGTACGCACAGGGGTGCATATCCCCATTGGAATCTTTTTGCATGAGGACGGCTCCACAGGCAGTGAGGGAGGTGTCAGTTATGATGAAGAAAGGTTTGTTGGTGTCCGGGAAGGAGAGAACTGGGCAGTGCATGAACGCATTCTTTATTTTAGCAAAGGCTTCTGCGTGATCAGGGGTCCAGGTCCAGATAGCTTTTTTGTGGGTTAGGCTGAGCAGTGGTTTGGTGAGATCAGAGAATCTGGGGATGAACTTTCTGTAGAAGTTACAAAAGCCAATGAAGGATCTGACTTGCTTAATGTTGGCAGGGGGGTTCCATTGTTCAATGGTGTTAAGTTTTGTGGGGTCCATGCGAATGGAGCCTGGGGTGATGATCAGCCTGAGGTACTTGACCTCAGTGGCATTGAAAGTGCATTTGGCTAGTTTAAGGGCTAGCTGTTGTTTGCAAAGTCGCTGGAGGATGTGTTTGGTTTGCTCCTGGTGAAGGGAGATGTCATTCTCCGAGTGAATGAGCATATCATCCATGTAGATGATAAGCCATCCTTTGTCAATGAAGTCAGTGAAGGTATGGTTCATATAGGCCTGGAAGGTGGCCAGGGAGTTGCATAGTCCAAAGAACATGACCATGGGCTCAAAAAGGCCGAAGGGAGTGGAGAATGCTACTTTCCAGGTATCTTCAGGTCGAATGCAAATATTGTTATATCCCCAATGAACATTGAACTTGGTGAAAAGTTTACTGTGCTTGAGTTTATCCACTAAGTTGGAGATGAGAGGGAGGGGGTAGGCATTCTTGACCGTGTGGAGGTTAAGGTATTGATATTCCTGGCAGGGGCATAGAGTACCATCCTTTTTGGGAACAAAAAAGAAGGGTGTGGCTTGGGGGGACTGGGAGGGACGAATGTGTCCATTGCAGAGGTGTTCGTCGATGAAGGCTTTGCAGACTTCTTGTTCTGCTGGATTTAAGGGATAGGATTTTGCTTGTCTAGGGATGAATGTGTGTTCCAGTTGGATGGCATGGTCAAATTCTTGTCTGGGGGGAAGCCCATCAGTGTCTTTGGTTTGGAAGACGTCCGCAAATTCTTTATAAATGGCGGGAAGTTCCCTTTCGGCCTGCCTAGCTTGTTGTGCTAGGTCAGTGGATATGGTCATTTTTCTGATTCCTATGGTGATGGGGATGTGTTTCATCTGTCTAAGGATAAGTTCCTCTAGTTTGTCATTTGGGTCAATATAGAGATAGCATATTAGGTATCGTTGGTAGATCACGTCTGGGGAGTTGTGGCAGGGGGAGGAGCGCATTTCAGGAACATTTACTTTCCCGAAGGCCCAGTCGATGATAGGGTTGACTTCCTGTAGCCAGGGCAATCCTAAGATAAGGTTTTTGTTTCCAAGGTGGACAACATAAAACCAGTGCTTTTCTTCTTTTTCGCCTAAGCGAAGGGTGAGTTGGGTCCTAAACCGTATGACTCCTTTGGTGTTGGGAGTTCCATCAGCATTATGGGCCGAGATCGGGGTTTTTAGTCTTTCCTTGGGCCAATTGTTTTTGGCAACAAGGTTGTGGTCAATAAAGCAAGATGTGGCTCTGGAGTCAATGAGGGCAGATAGGTTGACAATTTGGCCAAGCGAACCGGAGTAGAGTGACGCAGGAATTTTCATAGAGTGAGACTTACTACTGGTTACAAAGATTGGTCTAATAGAGTGGGAAAGCAATGACGTCAAGGCATTCCTTCTGTTTAAAAATTCTTTTGGAGGGCAGGTTCAGGGACCTCTCGGGTTTGAACATAGTTGATGGTCTCTCCTTGTTCATCAACACTGTTGTCATAGATCACTTGAAGGGAGTGCAAGATGTCCACATTGGATAATTTGTTGTCGGTTTTCAACTGGTGGATGTAATCCAAAACTTCATCTTTAGGGGGGGTTGGGGGTGGTGTTTCCATTTCCGTGGTTCTGATGTTTTGGACCGGGGGTCTTCTGTAGTTAGAGGGGGCTGGTTTGGGCACGCCTCGTGGGTGGTTCCTGGTGCTACAACCTTTCTTATGACATATGAAGCAAAGGTTGTTTCTGATATGATTGGCACATTGAGCAGGAGTAAGATATATCCTGTCAATGTCCATAGCATTGGGGTCATGCGTGGCACCCGAATTGCAGGAGGACCAAATTGGGTTTCCTCCACCTCGAAGTTGCTGAATGCATCTAGTGATGTTGAAAAATTGTCCTGCCTTTTTGAGCCATTCCTTGTGTGTGGTAGGTTCAGTGGGGAGTGCAGCCATTTTATAAGCCATGTTGGGAGAGATGGCTCAACTGAGCATGTCCATAAGGATATGCTTGTTGTTGGGGTGGTCGAGTCTGGCCCTCGAGGCTTCTAGTTCAAAATTGGCCTTGAATTCATGGAAGTCTCCATGGTATCGAGAGTCATCCTGTTGTAAAGAGGCTAGGCGGTTTCTGCTTTTGGTGTGAAGGTCCATGGTAAGGAACACTTCCCCAAAGTGAGTGAGAAGCTTGGCGAAAGTCTTCTCTTCTGCCGGTATGCTTTCATCATCCAGCTTCATTAGCCAACCTTCAGAGAAGGAGGCTCCTCATTCCTTGCCCATTCTGTTGAGCAGGGTCAGGGTCTTAGCCTGATCATTATACTTCGACACATTCATGGCAAAGTATCCTTTCATGGCAAGGATCCATCTGTTGGCATCCTTTTGTTTGCCAGAAAATTCTTCCAGGAGACCCACTTTAAGTTCTCCTTGGGAAGCCATATCATCTTCGGGTGGTGGAAGATCGATGTCTGGGTTTGGATCCAGGTTTGGATCAGGTTCAGGCGCAGCAGGTGGCAGGGGGTGGTCTCATAGGTATCTGGCAAGAGTTCTCCCTCGAAAATGAGACGAGAGACTGGTCTCAAGGATCCAAAAGGGAACCTTGGAATGGACTAGATTACAACATGAATGCATAGAACTAGCTGGGAAATCCCAGTGTACATGGAGGGGTTTATATATCTTTAAAGGAAGTGTATGGACCAGGACAGAAAGTGAGTATAAGTGGAGGGCGGAAGCCTGTAGGGGTTCTGTGTCTAAAAGGAGAAGTGGAGAGCCACAAGAAGAGCAGAAAGGGGAGACATACAGGAGACCGGGAGAGATCCATTTCAGAAGGGATACAGAGCTCTGTGTCGCAAAGGAACTGTGGAAGAGGGAGTAGAAAGGAAACGTACAGGGCAAACGGATATAGAAAGATACCAAGATGTATCTGGAAGGCGGAAGGCCAATGGGACAGCGAGATCTAAGCACAGTGGATAGAAGCCTAACTGTGTGGGGAATCTAGAAAGAAGATCCAGAATGGGACATGGGGGTCCAGGAGTCCAGAGGTGCCGAGTAGGGAACGAGGAAGTCGTTGAGCGGAAGTGAGAGGTTGTCCCAGGGAATGAGGGAAAAAGATGGGATATCGTTGATGGGCATGAAATCCGTAACACCTGGTGGTTGTTGCATGAAGATCATTTCAGCAGGGTTGAGTTTGCCATTGAGGTATGCACTCTTGACATCAAGCTGCTGGATCTCCCAATCATTGATGGCAGCAGTTGCAAGAACAGCTTGGATGGACACAAGCTTTGCAATGGGGGCAAAAGTATTGAAGTAGTTGACACCTGGGACTTGTGTGAACCCTTGAGTGACTAACCATGCTTGGTAGCACTTGATTTGGCCTGTGGCATTTGTCATATCCTGCACAATTGACCAAGTCCATTTCAGTCTTTCAAGTCACTTCTGGATTTATCAGACACCAACTCCGATGCATTCTCAATCAAGGCACATCTCCTGACCTCCGGATTTGTATCAGGGACTTCTTTCATCATGCTACATTTCACTTATCCCCATCTGTACTAGTTTCGTAGCATTCTAGCCACCGATCCTATGAACCTGTGCCACAGGTCCGATCTCCGGACAGCCGGTGCGCAGCCTTACATTTGAATAATTACTCAGCTCCGTTCCTCCATGACAAATTCTGTCCACCTTTGTAGTATAAGTACCGTACCCTCCCGAGCCATGTATTCCCCCAGTTCGAATATCAACTAAGATACCACTTCCCTCTAATCCTCCGCTCAAGTCTTTGATTCCCCTCTGACCCCTACTCGACTTTGTTGCTGCGCAACATTTAAGTCGTTACCTCCAAGTTACCTCCGAGTTCTGAAATTCAGGACCAGACTTAGGCAAGGGCGCAGTGCTCCCCTCCGAGTTGCTGAAGCCAAGTCCCGTCTGACAACTAGTCTCCGGAAGTCCCAGAGATAGTTCAGGAGTTGACCTGGTCTTGACAAGGAGAGCGTTTCCTAGGTGACAGTTGACGTGCTGGGTTGAGGAAGGGTTTTCCTGCTGTTACTCATTTTCCAGGGGATGGGGGTGCTGGTAGTTCAAGGGAGTGGCTAGGTTCAATAGGGGATAGTCTCTGGGGGGTGGTTGCTAGGTCTAGGAGGTTCTGGGTGTCCTGGGATGTTCTGGTTTCTTCCAGATCTTCAGAAGCTCGAAAAATTCCCTTGGGGCATCGAGGAAAAATCTTGGGTGGGCTGGGGTGGTCCTACTCCTTAATAGGAGGGACAGAAGGATTATTCTTGTTCTTTTGTTACATGAGTCAACAGACTTGCATCGAGGTCAAAGGTTTACTTACTCTGAGGGAGGTACTCACGAAGAGACACTACGTCCTCAAAGAAGTTTCAAGGTAAAGAGAACTAGGTCACAACTTAGATCAGCTGTGGATCACAAGACTGACGCTGTAATTGCGCAGAACAAGAATGAAGAGGAAGTACAGGCTAGGCAGGTATTAAGTACTACAAATTACATAAGAAGAATCTGGTAGAACTCTGTGGAAAGTGGGGACACGTGACTACCATAATAGAAGTAGTCAGAGGAGTGGATAGTCCTGTTAAAGAGATGAGATATCAAAGTGGAAGGAGTAGTGGAGAGGCAAGGGTATCAAAAGTAAGTAGGTAATTGGTCTCGTTCTCATGATAAGGGAAAAGATCAAAGTAAACTCGTCGTATGGTGCAGATGAGAAAGAAAGTATGGCAAAGAAAGATGATCGTAACATCCTCAAAGAAGTCTCAAGGTAAAAAGAATCAGGGAGCGAAGGACTAGGTCACAACCAGATGAGTTGTGGATCACAAGACTGACACTGTTATTGTGCAGAACAAGAATAAGGAAAGGTACAGGCTGATTGGGTATTTAAGTACTACTGATTACCTAATAGGAAAGTCATAGAACTCTGAGGAAGGATGGGAACACATGATTGTCATGAGAGAAACAATCAGGGGAGAAGATAGTCCTGTAAGAGAGAAAAAGAAATCAAAGAGACAGAAGTATTGGGGAAGCATGGATGTCAAAGGTAAGTAAGTAGTTGGTCTCCTCCTCATGATAAGGGAAGAGATCGTAATATACTTGGCACATCATACAGATGAGGAAAAAGGTGTGAAAGAGAAAAAGGATTGTAACAATTGGGACAGTAATTTTACTAATAGTATCAAGTCTTCAAGTTTCTCAATTAGTGCTGCGACAACCACTTTAGATCTTGGCTCGTCTCATTACCAGGATCTTATCATACTGTCTACCCTTACATGACCATACACCATGATCTCGCCAAATGGTGATCTTTCTGTTCTATCCAATTTTTTAGTCATATTACTTATTATTATTATTTTGCACAAGTCATCAGTGCCATTTTCTTACCAACAACTTGAGGACTGTTATAACCACACGGTCTATGTGTCCAGAATCCTTGTCCTTTATTGCCTTGCATGAGTCTGCTTGCACATTTTCGATTCAAGCAGGGCATTCCCACCATGTCAACTGACACTGATGACACTGACAGAGGGCCACCTGGCCACCAAAGTAGAAGCTTGTCCCATTCTTCCTCTCTCACTCCATACTGGGGAAGTCAACCCCCTCCTCCAGGCCAAGGTGACTGGCATGCTCGGTTGGACTCTCTTGAGCACCTCAAAGAAGAATGTGCATTGAAGCAGTTGAAGCAACATGCCTTGGATACCTGTTGGGAGAATAACCTGGATGAGCATGTGCTCAATAAGTTTTTGAAGGTTTGTGTGTCAGCTGTTCTAAACTAATTCTAAACAATGTTTCTAGTATGACATAAAGAGAATGCTGATCAGTGTGCACACAAAGCAGCTGTCCATTGAGCAGAACTGGGAGAAGGATGAGACCCTCGCCTTCATCCAGAATGTGAAATTCCACATTTGTCATCTGCATCACCATTCATCAGACCAACCTTCTGACTCTTATCCATACCTGTAGGACATATTGACTAAACAGCTATGGACTTGTTTGTTGTCACCAAACTTGACTGCTTATTTACACGAGCTTCCCAATCGTGTCTTTGTATGTATCGTCTCAGAAGCTAACATATATGCTAATCTCTGTATCTGAGCCAGATCTACTTGAAAGAGAACCCTGATGTGTTCAAGGTCCCCCCTGCTGCAATCAAAGATTGTGAGGTGTCTGACTACTTAGAGAAACTGGTGAAGGACCTGCTCACCAGGCAGCAATCGAACATCAAGTCAGCTGTGCATAAGTAGCCCAGGTCTTGGCAAATCCTTAGTGGTTATTTCATCTAGATCACAGTGAGCATCAAGAAAAAGGACCACATCTCCCAACTTGGGAAGACACTCTGTCAGAACTACAAGATGACAACAAGTCAGTTGGCTTGGTTTGCATTCTTGGTGATTGTGGTTTTACCCATAACTGTACCACCACTCACAGTTTGTTTAGTGAGCAAGCATGGTAACATTCAATCAACTCATTGTGGAGTCAATGTCCAAGGCCGTGGAAGCCGCCAACAACAAGATGGGCAATGCGCCTGCTGAGGACTCTGACGAGGAGCAAGGCAACCCTCCCAACAATGAGGGTGGCAGTGCTTCCAAGTCATGGGCTGCAATGGACTTTTGGGGTTACATTGACACTCTGCTTGTTGAAGTACATGCCAGTATCACTGAGGGTGAGATTACCATAGAGGACCACCAGAGGAAATTGGATGCGTGAGTCCCCAAATCTGAATGGTCTTAGATCCGTGCAGTGACCATTCTGGGATTGTCAGGTTCTTCACCAGCTGCCTCCAGGCAGACTTCAAGAACTATCTGGACACAAATCACAATGCTGTGCCTCATACACCTGATCACGCCATCTCTGATGCAAGCAAGGCTATTCATCAGGCTCTCATGTGGGCCACATAAGTTTCTGTGCATCATTCCCCTTGTCTCCTAATACAATTACTCACTCCTGTCTATATACACTCCTTTATCCATTCCTTTGTACCTCACACATAGTACTGTGCACTTGCCACACCTTTGTCCCCATGTACTCCATCCCACCAATAAATTATTTTCATGTCATTATTGTTGTCATCCTGAAAAGCACCTAGTAACCCTCATGTAGATGCCTGACCAAGTGACATCAGACTATGTATGCACTATCAAGCAGTGGCCACTCAGCCATTGTAAAGAAGACACTCCACACAACCTCTGTCAGACCATGAATGAAGTGCTTTACATATATCAGAGACTTGCTCTGTATGTTGGCTGGACTGGCCTCTCCCAAGCATACATAGCCACATGCAGTTCACAGCCAATTTTTCATGCAGTGACACTCAACCCCTGTTGCACTGTATATAATATACAATATATGTCATACATATCTGAGGGTCAATATGACCAGCATTCAGCTGTATCCCATGAGAGCATCAAACAAATCAGTGAGTACACAGCTGAGGCCATGTAATTTGAGTGACTGCCCATCCATTGGCATACTATAGCATCCACACTCTACAACTATATGTAGAGACATTTTATCTGTAATTTTAAAGGTACTCAACAGATGTTGCTCAGTGAGGCTGTCTGTGGCAAATGCCTGAGCACCAGCTGCACTGAACAAGTTGTGTGACCAAGACATCCTGCTGGAAACATAAAGGATTGGTTCTGTTCTCAATAGCCTAGCAACAGCGTAGCAGACCAATAAATCATGTCTATTGTAATATGTGAGTTACATTCTAGGAGGGACATATCATCTATGTTTGACAAGTGCTAGTACAGGCAAAGGATGAAAAACATCAATCAAACCACCAGTAGGCACTGGTCAGACATTAGTCAATTTTAGCATCTACCAGGGGTCAGCTTACTTTGCGCATGTACAGCAGATAGAAGCCAAACTGTGCAGGAAATCAAAAGGAGAATCCAGATCTGGATGGAGGCATCCAGGAATTGAGCAGAGCCATGTAGGGGACAAGGAAGTCATCCAAGGAGGTGGAGAGGTCACTATAAGGAGCAAGGGAAAAAGAGGGGACCTCATTGATGGGCACAAAGTCTGTAACAGAGATATCTTTGGTAAACTGTGTCCAGGGAGTCATGGTGCAGAGAGGTGCATGGTGCAGGGATGTTAACTTTCCTGGCAGCCCAGTTAATAATGGGGTTGGTTTTCTGGAGCCAGGGTAGGCCAAGGACAAGGTTTTCATTTCCTAAGTGGACAATGTAAAACCAATGTTTCTCTTCTTTTTCGCCTAAACAAAGGGTGAGTTGTACCCTAAAGTATATGACTCCTTTGGCATTTGGAGTCCCATCCACATTGTGTGCAGAGATGAAGGTTTTTAGACATTCCTTTGGCCAGTGGTTTTTTGCAACTAGGTTGTAGTCAATGAAGCAAGATGTGGCTCCGGAATTGATGAGAATGGTCACCAATAATCCCTAACCCTCACCCTAACATATGAGGGATGAAATAAAGTACTCACTCTTGGCTTTTTATAAGTGCAAGGGTCAAAGGATTTGGTTAAGATTTGATGAAATGGCAGTCATATCAAAATGACAACTCATTGGAACAGTTTTTTGACTTTAAGTTTGCATTACATATATTAGATCCTGGATGCTGTAAGATGATTACATACCTTAGGTAAATATTACATTATGTT
>JBBPMA010001390.1:0-11237 GCA_038090075.1 Xanthoconium purpureum | reverse complement strand
CTTGGGGCGATTTTGAGGGTACTATTCTCCCTGTTTGGAGATGTTCCTTGATGAATTCTCTGCAGGTCTCCATTTCTGCTCGGTTCAGGGAGTATACTTTTGCTATTTTGGAGGTAAAATCTGGGCGAAGTTCAATGGTATGGTCGTAGAAGCAATGTGGGGAAAGCTGGTCATGTGTCTTTTCAGAGAATACATCTGTGAAGTCTCAACACCATTTGGGAATAAGGGGTTCCTTCATCTCGGTGGTTCATGCAATCTGGGTGGAAATGGTGGTTCTACCAATGGTATCTCCTTTTAGCCAGGCCTCTCATTTGTTCAGTCATTTGGAGATTTTGTGGTCTGCATCAAGTCCAAGCCACTGGAAAAGGTACCATTGTGGGATATGGTCTGTTGACAAGAGGTGTGGGGATTTGGGAATGGAGATGGTGTTGGCACTCCAGTCGATTTTAGGGTTCCATTTGCGTAATCAAGGCATTCCTAGTATGACTTGTCATCATCCCAGACTTAGGTCCATCAGGTCCATGGTTTCTTTGGACTGGGGAAACAGGATGTCAGTGTGTACCTTCCAATGGATTGTTCCCTTGGCATTGGTCATTCCATCCACATTGTAGGCGAGGATAGGTTTGGGAAGGCATTTCAAGGGAAAGTTTGCCTTAGTCAAAAGGCCAATGTTGATGAAGTTTCCAGTTGCTCCACAGTTGATAATTGCTGTGGTTTTGACGATTTGCATTCCAGTAGCTAGTTTGATGGGGAGACGAATAGTTCGTTCATTGGGCAAAGCTACTAGTACATGGGCTAGGTCATGGGAAGAAAATGTTGAAGCGACTTCCTGTTTCAAAAATCCTCTTCAGAGGAGAGAGTGTCAAAGGTGGTGGCGACCGCTACGTCCTCTCTTGGTTCCTCATAGCAGAGTTTCAGGGTTTGAAGAATTTCTTCTTTGCTCCTTCCCTGGGTTTTCAAGGTTTGAACATAAGCGTCCATGGGGGTGATGGGGGCGATGGTGGCAGTGGTGGAGGTGGGAGTATCTGTGGAGCAAATTTGTTGGAAGTGATGGTTGGGTGGTCAAGATTGGTTCTGGAAGGATCCCTTATAGGTGTTGCAGTGGTCTGCATTGTGTCCCTTTTTGCAACATTTGAAGCAAAGGCCTTCTTGAATGCATCGAGTGCATTCTGGGGGGGTGAGTTTCTTGAGATGTACAAAATCCATGTCCATGGCATCTGGATCTCGGGTCAAGCATGAGAAGGACGAAGATGAATGACCAGGGTCATGTCCTTCTTGGAGGGCAAGGATATGCATCTTTTGAGTGTGGAAGTCTTGGGCCTTGTCAATCCATTCCTGGATTTTAGTGGGGGGTGTCAACATGGAAAGGATCATGGTGGAGATCTGGGGGTCCAGTCTGGTGGCAAAGCATGCTATGGTCTCCTTAGTGTCACCCATTTGGGCTTTGGCAGTGAGGGTCTGGAATCTTGTGATGTAAGTCTGGAAACCATTGTCGATGACCTTCTTGCCATCCTCAGTTTTCCTTTCTTCCTTCCATTGTCTAAGCTTGTATAGCTCATTTCAGGATGTCTCTGCCAGGTCATAAGGGTAGAGGGTGGATGCAAAATTCTCCACTAATTTGTCGAAGGTCTTTTCTGGGGCAAGGATGGCAGCATCAGCCATCTTGTCATACCATATCTCAGTGAACTGAGCTCCTCGTCCCTTGCTCATTTTGTTAAGGGTAGTCATAATCTTCTCATTGTCATCAGTGTAGACGGAGGAGTTGATGGTGAAGTAGGCTTTCATCGCTTTCATCCATTGGATGGCATCCTCAGGATCTCCTGAGAAGTCAGAGGAAAGGGCCACTTTCAGTTTAGTAGTTCTGGTGGTGGTAGACATTGGGTTGGTAGGGGGGACCAGAGGGTTGATTGGGGCAGGGGGTGGTGGAGGAAGGGGAGGTAACGTCAACGGGTTCGCAGGGAGGGGGAATGATAGGGCCAGAAGGAGCAGGTGGTGCCAATGGAGCAGGAGCAGGGGGAGCAGCGGGAACGCTTGAGAACGAGGGGAGGTTTGTCAGGGTACTAGATGAGCTGGTCGAGGGTATTGAGAACGCTGGAGGAGAGTGTTTCCTAGGTGACAGTTGAAGTGCTGGGTTGAGGAAGGGCTTTCCTGTTGTTACTCATTTTTCAGGAGATGGAGGCACTGGTAGTTCAAGGAAGTGGCTAGGTTCAACAGGGGATAGTCTCTGGGGGGTGGTTGCTAGGTCTAGGGGGTTCTGGGTGTCCTGGGATGTTCTGGTTTCTTCTGGATCTTCAGGAGCTCAAAAAATTCCCTTGGGGTGTTGAGAAAAAATCTTGGGTGGGCTGGGATGGTCCTACTCCTAAATAGGAGGGACAGAAGGGAGATTCTTGTTCTTTTGTTATGCAAGTCAACAGACTTGCATTGAGGTCAAAGGTTTACTTACTCTGAGGGAGGTACTCACGAAGAGACACTGCATCCTCAAAGAAGTCTCAAGGTGAAAAAAACTCAAGGTAAAAGGAACTAGGTTACAACTTAGATGAGTCGTGGATCGCAAGACTGACGCTGTAATTGCACAGAACAAGAATAAGGAAAAGTACAGGCTGATCGGGTATTTAAGTACTACTGATCACCTAATAGAAAGGTCGTAGAATTCTAAGGAAGGATGGGAACACATGACTGTTGTGAAAGAAACAGTCAGGGGAGAAGACAGTCCTGCAGAAGAGAAAGAGAGAGAGAGAAGTTAAAGAGAAAGAAGTATCAGGAAAGCATGGATGTCAAAGGTAAGTAAGTGGTTGGTCTCCTCCTCATGGTAAGGGAAGAGATCGTAATACACTCAGCGCATCGTACGGATGAGGAAAAAGGTGTGAAAGAGAAAAAGGATCATAACAGTTGGCAAGCTCATTTACTTGTCCATCAACATTTGTCCTGACATCTTATTCATTGTCAATGCACTTGCTCAACATGGCTTCAATCCACAACCATGTCACTATGCCACTGGCAAATGAATTCTTTGATACCTAGCCAGAACAATTCAGTTCAGGATAGTATATACTGCAGAAGGGGACAACTTAGATCTGCATGTGTATGCTGATGCCAGTTGGGTGAATGAAATTGGTCATCACTTGGTCACCAGCTACATGTGGTACTATGTGGGTGGCCTTATCTCTCACATTTCAAAAAAACAGAGAACAGTTGCACTCTCCTTGACCAAAGCAGAATATATGGCTGTTACACACATCACACAGGAAGGCCTATGGCTATGCTCCCTCTTCTTTGAACTGGGAATAGCCTTCCAATCTCCAGTTCCTATTCACCTAGACTGTGCCAGTGCTATTGCTCTGTTTGAGGCAGCATGATTCCATCATTGCATTAAGCACATAGATATTCAGTATTATTTTATTCGCTTACATATTAATAATGGTTTCTTTACTTTAATCTGGATCCCTTCTCACTTAAACATTGCAGATGTTCTCACAAAGACTTTACCCCACCCTGCCTTTGACAAATTCTGCTCATTCTTGGAACTTATTGCTCCATAAGGGGGTATGTTAACATTTCACTTATCATTATTGCATGTCACACTTGTCTTGCACACCCACATCACATGACACACTTACATAACTGTAGCATTATCTTTTCCCATTCTTTTTCCATCTCTTCTCAGTGTTCTATCACCATGTGTAACAATTGCTAAGGTATGTTTTGTTCTTGCACACTTTGTATTGCATGTAACTAAGTCAGTATACCTAGCATCACATCAACTAGGTAATTTAGCATTCTATTACCATCTGTGATGATTGCTGAGCATTATGTCAGCTAGCTCATACATTGATTGCACTCACAAGCTGCACAAGCATGTTACAAGGAATCTGCTCATTGTCATCCTTGTAGTTGTTGTTGTAGGGGTTAGTGAAGAATGGGTCATCATTGGGGTCATCACCATAAGGTGGATCATCCCTGGGTGAATCCAGTTCTTCCAGAAAATGGTTGTTTGGAGGGGTTCAGAAGGAAGGTTCTCTTGATGGAGAATGTTCTGTAAGACATGTGGTTTCTGAGGTGTCTTTGTCATCATTGGAAAGTTCAATGATACATGCACCTGGAGTAGGAGTATGGGAGTATGGAGTGCTTGGGAAGTGGATTCTGGAGTGTGATGAGTAGAGAAACTCTGAAATTGGTCAATAAGTTCAGGGCCTCAACAATTGCTTCTGAAAACACTAAGTAGATTGTATTTAGGGGATTTGGCACAGTTGGTGGCTGCCAAATGGGCCTGAGATCTGGTGGTGTGGGTGGCCATAGCATAGATGGTAAAATGACTTTGACAAGTGGGAGTTCAAATATATTGTCAAGACCAGGTCAACTCCAGAACTATTTCTGGAACTTCTGGAGACTAGCTGTTAGACAGGACTTGGCTTTAGCAATTTGGAGAGGAGTGCTGCACCCTTGCCTAAGTCTGGTCCTAAATTTTGGAAATCAGAGGTAACTCAGAGGTAATGACTTTAATGTTGCACAGCAATGAAGTTGAGTAGAGATCAGAGGGGAGTGGTATCTTAGTTGATATTTGAATTGAGGGAATATATGGCTTGGGAAGTATAGTATTTATACTACAGAGGTGGACAGGATTTGTTACAGAGGAATGGAGCTGAGTAATAATACCAATGCAAGGCTCTGCATAGGCTATCCAGTGATCAGACCTGTGGCACAGGTTTATAGCATTGGTGGCTAGAATGTGATGAAACTAGTATAGATGGAGATATGTAGAATGTAGAATGACAAAAGAAGTCCCTGATACAAATCCAGAGGTCAGGAGATGCATCCTCATCAAAAACACACCAGAGTTAGAGTCTAATATAATCAGAAGTGACTTAGAAAACTGGAATGAACTTGGTTAATTGTGCAGGATATGACACAATGATCCACTCTCTCTTGACTCCATCCCCTTTTGTTCACTTACAAACACAGATACAAACACTAATGATTAGTGTTCTAAGGTCCAGTTTCCAGACTGCAAAAAAACCAGCAACCAGACTTTCAGTCCAGTTGCCTGATTTTGAGAAAAAAGCATTGAACTGGTCTGGAACCAATCAGAACCAGTTGCAACTGGTTCCAGATAGGATTGATTTGGTTGCACATGCATGGAAATACATGGCCCTACTTTCCTAAATATTTCTAGATTTTTGCAAATTTTCCCTGATTTTATACATCTATATCTAAGTAGATAATGACATCCAACCCAGAAATGACTATACCTCTGCAATTCATGGGCTGAATTGCATGATTCATGGATTATCAGGAAGCTCAGAGTCCATAGTACATCTGCCCTTGCCACATCCAGGTGGAATATTGATGGACCTGCCATGGACCAGTCTCAAAAAAAAACTGGTTGGAACCAGTTGCAACCACATGAAGGACCATTTTGAACCAGTTCTTTTTGGTCTCAGTCCAGTCTGGATTGATTTCAGACTCAAACAGAACCAGCTGCAGTCCAGTTGCACCATTCCAGACCCAAAAAACTAGACCAGACCAGACCTCAGTATAGAAGTACACTACATGGTGTAAGTACAATGTATGAATATGAGTAGACAGGATCTCACCTCAGTACTGGATGGAGTCCAAGACTGAGATGCAGATTTGTATTGGAATGGAATATATCTATTATGATTATGTAATATGGATGCAACCAATCTGTTTGCAGTGAGTCTATACAAAATAAAACAACACTCAGAACACTACTAATGATGTGTTCACATTTACATTTGTATGCAAACAGTCATGGATGTGCATTTAATGGACACATCAGGAGTGTTAGGACACAACAAGGACATTAGAAAGTAGCCAGTGAAGTACTAGAACAAAGAAAAGGTAACTTACCAAGCCATACCATCACATTAAGGCTGTGCAGACAAATTGGATATATCATACACATTGCATATAGTATAGTTGAATCTGCTTTGATTTTCCTTCAAATTGAATCTGTAGTCTTGATGTCTGATTGATCTTTGGAGTCAGAAAAGTGACAAAGTAGCTTAGGTCCTTCAATGCATGGCTCATCATGCCATATTCCAAGTTTAGGGGTAGAAACATTTGGAATACTCTCAATAAAAGCATCTGGCAGGATTGCAACTGAGACTTTAAAAAGTTGGTGGTTCAAAAGATATAGTTTGACTTCATCTTGGGTGTTTGCCATTGTGATAAGGAGAGGAGGACATGGGCATGCAAGCTTTTTTTATTCCCTTTAAGCAATTGAAGGACTATTATGCAAGCAATATATTTGAGAATACAAATAATACTCTAACACTGTAAAAAGGTTTATTGAATGAGCTGGGAAACTGGGCAGCTAAGCCATGCTGAGCTGTGGCAACTCTAGCCAGCCCAGAATTGTGTGGCCAAAAGGTAGTCTCACAATGCAAAGGATGTAATTGCAGCATAGTGATAAAAGTTATGGTTTAGAAAATGGTATTTTGGATGATTTTAGTGGCCAGATAACATATTTGCAATGCATTAAATAAAGAAAGTCCATTTTATATATGTCAATTGAAAGTTATAATGGAAAGAATATTTTTATAGCTGGCACATTTAGTAGAGGAAAGGATTGAAAGTGTGTCATTGGTTGTGCTGTTTTTTTTTTGTTGACATTTGGATTGAACCTGCAATAATGCACAATGAGATGTAATTTAATGCTAGCCAATAGACAGGTTAGATTTAAAAAAAACAGGACTTGGACTACTTGGTGTATTCTTAGAGGATGTTTTCAATCACCAAATGCACATACTCATGTTAGAAACTTCCACAAAAGACTTTATAATGAATAAAGATATTAATATACAAGTGGTCTAACCAGCTTGAACTGTTGGTGGAGGCTACCAGCTCTTACACTAGTTAAGCAAATGAGGAAACAAGAATAGTAATTGTTGAGTGCAGGGTTGGTTGAAAGAGTTGAAAAGATGCTAGTTTATCAGATTTACCAGTAAAAAGTCTTAGCGCAGCAATTTCAGCCTTGACCAGTACTGGCAGCTTTAGCAGGACCTCAGGGATCAAAATTTGATATTTTTCTAATAGATGTGATGTATACTTTTAAAAAAGAAATCAAAACAGGAAGTGAAATGAATAAAACAGATATAAAATCTACAGAAACAAAAGTAGAATAAAAATAAGGTGGAATTATGGATGTATTGCTAAGTGAAATATATAACAAATCAAAGGAATAAAATATTAAGTAAAACAAAAATTAGTAAAAAGAAACAGCTCAAAGGAAAATTGAACAAAAAAATAGAAAAAAAACATATGTTTCAAATTGCTTTCAAAAAATCTAGGTAAAATAAGTGGCAAGGAAAAAATTCTTTAAATGCATAAAATCTATAATATCTACAGGATAAAAATGTAATGTTTCTAAAGAAGTTGTAATTATATGGCCATTTAAAAAGATAACATAGTTATACATTGAAAATAGAACTATATTGACTTGCCACTGCCATTACAAGATAAAGATACCATAAGGAGTTTTGCATTTGCTATTGTTTTATATACTCTATTGATGATTTTTAAAGAAATAAGCAATTGGTAAAATTTTGGCCTGAACAAATGCCTAGAATTTGTAATCATGCTGACTATGTTATTATGTACTAAGTTATCTGCTGACAAGGCCTATGGCAACTGGAGGTATGTAATTAAAAAGTTAAAATCTCGTTTAAGAAAAAAAATGAAAAAAACCAAAGGGTTTAAAAAACTAAGTGAACATGTTTTGTCTGCCTTGATAGTGGAATTGGTTATTCATATATGATTGCCATTGCATGTAATACAGGGAAAAATGAAATGTTGGGATTCCATGAATTTGAAATGGAAGGTGTTTTTCATAAGAATATTGTTAAAAGGTTAGTATTTATAGGTGAATATTCACTTTTGGAAGCAATTTTAGAAAATTCAATGTTATATTTCATAGATATTGTAATATATACAAAGTGGTTGAGTTTTTTTATTAATTTTTTGAATAATGGATAAGTTAGAAGAACTCAGTTCTGGTGAGGGAGTGGCCAGTTGATTGCAGGTGAAGGAAGGAATGTAAAAGTGAAAATGCCATATGCTAGGTTTTTCCCCTTTATGATAGAGGGAAATAGATTGAAATTGGTCCAGATTGAAATTTAGAAGAGGGGTTGGAATATAGCTATTATGCAAGGCATTGTTTTATGTTGAATAGTGGATCTTGTTTTGGGGAAGGTACTTATGAAGAGACACAATGATCTTGAAGCAAGTCACAAAGGGTGTTCTCAAAGGTACTAAGGGGACAAGGGATCAAGTCATATGAACACAATATTGTAATTGTAAAAAACAAATGTAAGGAATAAGAGTGTAGGCAGCATAATATATAAGTACCACTGAGACTAGGACCATGTTATCAGTGAATGCCATAGAACCTAAATGACAAGTAGGAAAATATAGGTGGCAGAAAAGAACTGCTTAGAAGAAGATGCTGTTTGTGAGAGGCATATAAGGAAAGTATTAAAAAAAGTTCTTTTTTGGTTTTAGAGAGAGGAAAAACAGCTGGGGCACATCTAGAAAAGTGTGATGGGATTGAAGGTGAGTGGTTCAAACACTAGGAGAAAGTAATCTTTCTTTTTTGTAAATAGAATAAGAAAGTGGTGGACTCATTGAGTGATAAAGATGAGCAAAAAAAACAGAATATAAATAGATGATTATAACATTATTTCCTTTGGATACTGAAATTCCAGGCTTGATTAATACTCATCCTGGTCATTGAAGTGTTCTACAAAGTTCCTTGTTAGATAGTAGTGTTGCCACCATTTCAGCTCAGGCAGGCCCAGAGCAAGAAACAAGTAATGGCTCTAACAGAACTATGTGGAGCTGAGTCACACAGCAGCACTCAGCTATTGCTGCCTTAATATGACATCATAGCAATCTTTCATAATCACAATATAGCTCCAGTCACCAGTGACTTGCTTAGTCTTGCTGCATATATTTGGATCAGCTCAAAGATTTTTTCACTTTTTAACCAAGTTTTTAGCATCATACACACTTTATTTCTCACATTGCTACATGAAATCCTTTGTTGCAATGATGGAATCCTATAGGCTGCCATGTATTATGTGCAACATCTGCTATGCATGTGGGTGATGGTGATGCCAGGCAATTTATAACCAACTTGAACCAAGACTATCAACTCAAACCTGTATACTCCATGAAATGATGTTCACAATCAAATACCTTTACATATGTAGATGGAAGATATTAACTTATGGACATGATTGAAGTTGGGTTATTTAGTAAGTGACTCAGTTTTATTGTAAATATATTAACTATATTGTACAGGTAAGGTGCATTGGGCAAGTGACCTGGCAGGTGGCAAAGAAAATATTGTGATCAAAAATTGAGCATCATTGGATCTTTTCCTTTATCTTAAAACACCCACCTCATAATAACTCAAATGCAATAATATATCCTCTCCCCACCCCCATCCTCACTCACATGATAACAATGTATTATATTCTATACAATCAACTAAGTCCATTTTGACCTTTTGGGCCACTTTTGATCATATCAGATATGAATTCTTGCACATTCTCATTCAAGGCACACCTCCAGACTTTTGGACTTGTATTAGGGACTTTTTTTATTATGCTACATATTATTTATCTTCACCCATACTAAGTTTTGTAGCATTCTAGCCATCAATGCTATGAATCTGCACTATAGTTCTGGTGTGCAAATAACTGGTGTGTAGCCTTGTATTTGTATTGTTCATTTTCATTCTATGTTACTTAGCTCTATTCCTCCATTACAAATCCTATCCACCTTCATAGTATAAATACTGTACCCCCTAAGCCATGCAGTTCCTTAGTTCAAATATCAATTAAAATACCACACCACATCAATCCTCTGCTCAACTTTGTCACTGTGCAACATTAAGTCCTTACCTTTGAGTTTTGAAATCTGGGACCAAACTTAGGCAAGGATGCAATGCTCCTTTCCAAGTCACTGAAGCCAAGTTCTATTTGACAGCTAGTCTCTGGACTTTCTTGAAATAGTTTTGGAGTTGACCCAGTCTTGATACAATGCCATGATGGCCTACAATGAGAATGCCACAACAATGACATTGTAACAATATACCCACCCTTTCCCTTGTTCTCACTCACCTCACAATGGTGGCACCACAACAAGGATGCTATGATGACAACATGATAAATACAATGGTGGACCCTCTTCCTTATCCTTATCCACCTTGCAACACTCACATCATGATGATAATGCCATGATAACAATCCAATGTTGATGACAAGGACATGACAACAAGGTTGTGCCTCACAGTTCTTACCTACTCATCATCTCACAACAACAACAATGGATCCCGGCCCCAATTATCCACTGACAACACAACCATGTGACCTGACACAATGTCAAATGCAATGTCAACAATGTGATAACAACTTGAATACAACATCAACATGCCATAATCCTTACCCTTGTTCTCATGCAACCTCCCATTCCCTCACTCACCTCTCATTCTCATTATATCCATTTGAGTGCAATTGCTCATCTACAGCTTCCACCATATCCATTCAAGCATCTCACTTCATTCTTGCCTTTACCCATGGAGATATTGATACCATGCTTCTATGGCAAAGACAACCACTAGAAGTTTCTGATCATGTTTGTTGTAGTTGCATTGGATGGAAGAGAACATGTGAGAGAAGTATGCACAAGGATAAAGATTAGTGTTCTTATTGGCCTGCAAAAGGACCACTTCAGCAGCCAATAAAAATACATTGGTCATGATGGAAAAAGTTCAAGTGGCATTAGGAATTTGAAGCACAGGAGCTAAGGAGAAAACATATTTAATTTCATTAAACACTTTCTATTGTAGTGGTGTCCAGTTCCTAGGTTCTTTTGTCTAGATAAGGAGATTTAGGAAAGTAACAATGTCAAAAAAGTTGGAAACAAATTTGTGACAGAAATTTGTAAAACCAGGGAAGAAGTGCACTCCTTTAACTGAGGTGGGGAATTTCCATTTCTCAATCACTTTCTAGTGTCTCTCCACCCATCTCTATCTTTTCTTGGCCAATGAACATTTCCAAGAACTTCATTTGAGGGGTATTAAAGGTTCATTTGGATAATTTAATGGTCAAACCTATAGATGTTGGAGTACTCAATGAGTATGCTTGTGGTATAGGAAGGTGTTGGTTTGGTATGTCTTCCTAAGTCATTCATATAGATTTTCAACCATTTTT
>JBBPMA010001389.1:0-11242 GCA_038090075.1 Xanthoconium purpureum | reverse complement strand
GCCCTTGCTACAGTAAGTGTGCAGTGCGACGTTCGCGCCGAAGCGTTCTAAATGATATTTTACTTTCCAGCGTAAAGGCATATACCTCGTCTCCCTTGACTTTGACTTCAACCGCCTGATCGCAGGTCGCCCACTGGAACCGGGCGTATCCGTCTGCCGATTATCCAAGTTTGACGACGGTCGCTTGCTTTCTTTCGTTTCTTGCCTGCAGGTCACCCACGATGCGATCTACTTTACCTACAAGCCGTTTCGCGGATTTAATGCGTCTGACACAGCGCATCATGAGCACGTACACGATGTCGGCGACCACGATGCAGCTGAGGAGGCATTTCCAATCATGGACGACGACATGGAGGATGGGTTTATGGACGGCTGGGAGGATGAAGACTCCGAGGATGAGGATCTGGCGGGGATAGTCGTGGGAGCAGACGGTCAGTATTCTGGGCATTTTTTGTTGCTCGTTGTGCTCATGCAGTCGCCAGATCCCTTGCACGCTATCGTCAACAACTGGTTCTTGCCCACGAGTACAAACACAGTGTACAGCGTGAGCTTTTAGTGGAGCAAATTTTCCTTGGGTTTCGAGTCATGGCCCGTCCGAAAAACATTCTGCCAGTAAAAACAGAACTAAATAGGAAGTGACCTAAGTTCTTGTGGGGTTGGTACAAGTATGTATGCATTGGGTATTCGTATCTGATGTGACTAGCATGTAATACATAAAAACACAACGTGATCTGGAAGCCCTGAAAGCAAAGCGGAACAATCTATTCAACCTTTTTTTGATGACTGGAATCATCAGGCAATCCATCACGAACTTTGAAATACCCTTCAAACGCCGCACGCGCATCGTGAAGCAGCACGCCCAAGAGCTTTTTGTCGGACTCTGAAAGCGTGCTGTCATCCGGGTCTTCCGTCAAGTGAGGCAATGACTCGGACCCATCATCTATATCCACGAGCTGCTTGACGACCTTATCCTTCCATCGCTTCCATACGGTCGTATCATTCGGTAGACACTCGCGGAGCATCTGGCGACGAAGATTGCGGGCATCTTCCGGGGACGAGCACCTTACCCCGTGAAAGAGGAGAAGACAAACGAAGACTGTCATCGTCGTCCTCGTCCCAGCGCGGAACCGGAGCATCTGCGGGTTGCCAAGCGTCTCGAACAGGATATCTGTCTGTATCTTCTCCTTCTCCAATGACGACAAGTAGGAGTTGTACCCCCACGAGACGACCAGCGAGATGAGGAACATGATTTGGCCAAAGAGGGTTCCTTGAGGGACGAGGAGAAGTTGTGCGAGGAATTGGACAAGGAGTATGAGGGAACATAAACCAATGGCGTGATAGCAGCGTACGTCGCCTTTCTCCTCGTCAACTGGCTTTGAGTCCGTCTTGAGATCGAAGCGACCTTTTGTGATGATGTTCACATCCCGCTCTTCCCCTTTGATCACCACCACCCCATCTTCTTCTATCAAAATGCCGTGACCCGGGGGAGCGCCGGGTGCTGGCTGCCTCACAGTCTCGATGACGAGTTTCCCATTGCCGATGACTAGGCTAGCGCAACCACTAGAGATGATACCGATCAAGATCATGGAGAAGCTGAACCAGTCGTAGATCAACGCGCACACGACGCAGGTTACGACGCTGAAGATGATGGGGATGAATCCAACGAGGGCGTTGTGGAAGGATCGGCGCTTGACGGCTGTGCTGCCAATGGGCTTCATGGCCAAGTAGGAAACGTCAAAAGGAGCCGTCACCCTTCCTTCTATCGTTTTTACTTTCACCTCCCTGCTCCGTTCCATCGTCAAATAAGCTAGATGTCGCGTATGCATGATCGTTGTCCCAGACAGGGCTGCGATATATCGTGGTCCCTGCTTGCCATCGAGCCCGAACGTCTTGGCTGGCGAGTCGTTTGGGCCTGGAAACAATCCATCCCAAAAGCGTGAGTTCGCCATTCTACCGAAACTCTTGGCAATCGTGTAACTCCCTGGGGAGTTGAACCACCCGAGCCATTGTCTGCCTTCGTAGAGGTGGACGGTAGCCATCGCCGAGATGGCTTCTTCGCCTCCGAAAAAACCAGCTACCCCGGCCGAGTTGAGGGTAAACTTGGAATCCAGCGGGATAGGGTTGTCGAGGGGAGGCATTCTTCGAGGTGGGTCATGCTCACCATCTTTGGCGCCATAAATATATGCGCCAGCGTCTAGAGGGAGGCTGGGAAAGAACTGCTAAACCACGTCGCATTGCGGCAGTGTATAGTTCCGGCACGTGTGTCTTCCTTGAGACGCTCGAGGACTCGTCCATGCCAGTGCGCCCGAGTGGAAACGAAGATTGATGCCTGTGTATATTCCATTGGACGCTCAGCTGGCAGACCGCAGCTCGCTCATGGCGCCTAAGTCTGGGAAACAACTATTATTGTCGCGGAAAAATCGAACTGCGAGGCACATGTCAGGGAGCGAACAATCTCTCAGCCACAACATTTTTTCACCGATTGGTTTGCAAAACGGCGTGGGAAGGTCATAGGGATAGTACAAAAACAAAGATATTTTTGGAGACAAAGTCGTTGATGTATGACGCTATGAGAAACATTCTTAGCTTCGCGAGGACGTTGGCTGTGTCACAGGACTTTTGACCCTTGAGCTTACGTTTCCAGCTACCACATGGATCGCATGACAGACATTTTCTATACACCACACCAAGACTTCGAAAGTGCACGCCGCATTGGCAAACCGAATACCCTTCTGTCACTTTGACAAAAGGCTTTGGAATTGATATGACCCTGATATGCATGTATTCCACATGGCTCCCACAGCTAGTGCCCAGCGGCTTCTATCAGTGCTGTTAGAGCGGAGTGGCGTGCTTGCATAGCTGCATATATACGATCATACCGATAACCCGAGTGACCAGGCCTGATCCGACCTGCCAGCATAAGCCTGGCAAGTGAATAAAGTCATAACGGTTCGACTCTCGAATTTTGGTAGCGATTCTCGAATTTGATTGATCTTCGGATCCAGCGGACTAATTGGATGATGGGACGAGTCAGGTGGGTAGAACGTCTATTCTAAGACTACACCAAGTGACCAAACACATGGCGCACCGTGAAAATTCGATCGAAGAAAAGGGAAGGCCAAAAGATCCTGTGTCTGCTTTTTGACCCGACTTGGAGTCACAATGTCACCTTGGATTTGCTTCGATTCCTACGCTATGCTCAGCAGAAGCTCGGCTCAGATTTTTGGGCTAAGCATTCCGCTGGAGTGCCATCATAACATTAGAAACCCACCAGTGGACAATCATCGTCACATAGCTGACGTTTGCGTCTTACAGGTAGTACAGGCAGCGGCTTGTGAACTCTGGTCTGGTTGCATCTTGGTGACAAGCACACTGCCGAAGCACTAGACAAAAACGTCAGTCACATCAGCTTTATTATACGTAGTCAGCAAGTGTGGAGGTCGGTACCAGTGTAGTCTCCCCTAGGCAGCCTGTAGGAAGATAGTCGTTCCTACTACTCTAAGGGTGTCAGTGTTATACCCCCAGGACATACCGAGCGAAACAAGAAACATTACTTAGCCAAAGAGGGTCCTTGGGGGATGAAGAAGAGGTTGGACAAGGAGCAAGGAGGTACTGTGCACAAACCGACTGCAAGCTTTCTGTGTACGATGTCTTTCTCCTCGTCAAATTTAGTCCTTTGTCTCGAGATCGAGGTGCCTTGTAATGGCTCGCCGTTTCCTCTTGGTCACCACCACCTCGTCGGCCCAGAGGAGCCCTGGGAGGAGACCGCCTTCCTCTGGTGACCGCCGAAACAAACAAGCCCAAATTTAAGTAGATTTCACTGATTTGTCATGACAACGGCACTATGTAGTTTCCGGTGATCCAATCACTCAATACCTCCGGCCTGGCAACTGATTGACTAAGGTCTTCAGGTAAGATAATATAAAACTCTTGTCGAAGTAATGGATCCCAGCCTGTGGACCCTGGGTCCGACCCGAAAACATACACGAGGGCCAGACATGATCAAAACCCAAGCTGCTCCACGAAACTCTGCCAAGCCAAGTCCAACGCAACACCCTCGGCTGCGTACACCTCGTTCGAAGGATGCAACATCTGCGGCTGAGACGGATAAAACCCGTTCAAAGCTTCCGTTGCCGTAGCTTCTGCCTCCATAAACTGGGTGAACTGTGTGTCCACCATCCTCGGACGAATAGTCGACGAGAAGTCGAATGGAGAGTTAGAGGGTTCAGGGGAGAGGGTGGAGCTTTGCTGTACCAGCTCTCCACAGTGGAACTTGCTAGTGCAGCGTGGGACGCGCTACCACAAACTTGTGGTTTAACGTCGTCCGTTGTACATCCTCAAATACTCCTTCACAATTTTCATGCTTCTAGCCCTGTCCATGGCAAGTTTATGGCTTGTATGTATCTTCGCTTTCCGGGGTACGAGGTTGGAGATCGCCAACGATGTTTGTTCTAGGTCATGTGTCGGCGTCAGGGAGTGTTCTTGCATCACACAGTAAGCTGGTCATCCTCCTTGATTTTCAGCGCTTATTTGCCGGATCGAATACTGTCCACCATCGAGATATTGCCATCACCCTCAATTTCCAACCGTTTTCAAGCGACGGAGAAATCTCGTACTATCTCGCAGTGGGCAATCGAAATGGTAAACTAGCCCTTGCTATAGTAAGTGTACAGCGCGACGTTCGCGCTGAAGCGCTCCAAACGATATCTTACTTTCCAGCGTAAAGGCATATATCTCATCTCCCTTGACTTTGACTTTGACTTCAACCGCATGATCGCCGATCGCCCACCGGAACCGGGCGTATCCATCTGCCGATTATCCAAGTTTGACGACGATCGCTTGAAATATATTTTACTTTCTTTCGTTTCTTGCCTGCAGGTCACCCACGACGCGATCTACTTTACTTACAAGCTGCTTCACGGATTCAACACGTTTGACACAGCGCATCATGAGCATGTACACGGTGTCGGCGACCACGATGCTGCTGAGGAGGCATTTCCAATCGTGGACGACGACATGGAGGATGGATTTATGGACGGCTGAGAGAACGAAGACTCCGAGGATGAGGATCTGGTGAGGATAGTCGTAGGAGCAGACGGTCAATATTCTGGGCATTTTTTGATGCTCGTTGTGCTCATGCAGTCGGTAGGTCCCTTGCACGCTATCATCAACAACTGGTTCTTGCCCATGAGTACAAACACAGTGTACAGCGTGAGCTTTTAGTGGAGCAATTTTTCGAGTCATGGCCCGTAAAAACGGAACTAAATAGGAAGTGTCACGAAACTGACCTAGGTTCTTGCGAGATTGGTACAAGTATATTCGTATCTGACGTTCCTAGTATGTAATACATAAAAACACAACATGATCTGGAAGCCCTGAAAGCAAAGCGGACAATCTATTGTCATTCAACCTTTTTTTGTGAACTGGAATCATCAGGCAAACCGTCACGAACTTTGAAATACCATTCAAACGCCGCCCGCGCATCGCCAAGCAGCGTGCCCAAGAGTTCTTCTTCGGACTCCGATAGCGTGCTGTCATCTGGGTCTTTCATCAAGTGAGGCAATGACTTGGACCCATCATCTATATCCACGAGCTGCTTGACCACCTTATCCTTCCACAGCTTCCATACGGGTGTATCGTTCGCTAGACACTCGTGGAGTATCCGGTGACGAAGTTTGCGGGCATTTTCCGGGGACGAGCACTCTACCCCGTGAAAGAGGAGAAGACAGACGGAGACTGCCATCGTCGTCCTCGTACCAGCGCGGTACCGGAGTATCTTCGGGTCACCAAGCGCCTCGAACAGGATATCTGCCTGTATCTTCTTCTTCTCCAATGATGACAAGTAGGAGTTGTAACCCCACGAGACGCCCAGTGAGATGAGGAACATGATCTGGCCAAAGAGGGTTCCTTGAGGGACGAGGAGAAGTTGTGCGAGGAATTGGACAAGGAGTACGAGGGAACAAAAACCGATGGCGTGATAGCAGCGTACGTCGTCGCCTTTCTCCTTATCAGCCGATTTTGAGCCCGTCTTGAGATCGAAGCGACCTTTTGTGACGAAGTTCACATCCCGCTCTTCCCCTTTGATCACCACCACCCCATCCTCTTCTACCAAAATACCGTGACCCGGGGGAGCGCCGGGTGCTGGATTCACAGTCTCGATGACGAGTTTCCCGTTGCCGATGACCAGGCTAGCGCAACCACTAGAGATGATACCGATCAAGATCATGGAGAAGCTGAACCAGTCGTAAATCAGCGCGCACACGACGCAGGTTACGACGCTGGAGATGATGGGGATGAACCCAAAGAGGGCACTGTGGAGGGGTCGGCGTTTGGCGACGGCTACGCTGTCAACGGGTTTCATGGCCAAGTAGGAAACGTGAGAAGGAGTCGCCATCCTTCCTTCTATCTCTTTTGCTTGAAGTCCCCTGCTCCGTTCCATCGTCAAATAAGCTAGATGTTGTGTATGCATGATCGCTGTCCCAGACAGGGGTGCGATATATCGTGGTCCCTGCTCGCCATCGAGCCCGAATGTCTTGGCTGGCGAGTCGTTTGGGCCTGGAAACAATCCATCCCAAAAGCGTGAGTTCGCCATTGTACCGAAACTCTTGGCGATCGTGTAACTCCCTGGGGAGTTGAACCACCCGAGCCATCGTCTGCCTTCGTAGAGGTGGACGGTAGCCATCGCCGAGATGGCTTCTTCGCCTCCGAAAAAACCAGCTACCCCGGCCGAGTTGAGGGTAAACTTGGAATTTAGCGGGATAGGGTTATCGAGAGGAGGCATTCTTTGGGTTGGGTCATGCTCACCATCTTCGGCGCCATAAATATATGCGCCAGCATCTAGAGGGAGGCTGAGAAAGAACTGCGAAACCGCGTTGCATCGCGGCAGTGTATAGTTCCGACATGTGTGTCTTCCTTGAGACGCTCAAGAACTCGTCCATGTCAGCGCGCCAAAGATCAATGCCTGTGGATCTTCCATTGGACGCTCGGCTGGCAGACCGTAGCTCGTTCATGACGCCTAAGTCTGGGAAACAACCGTTATTGTCGCGGGAAAATAGAACTGCAAGGCACGTGTCAGGGAGCAAACAATCTCTCAAGCACATTTTTTCACCAATTGGTTTGCAGAACACGGTGTGGGGAGGTCGTAGAGATAGTACAAAAACAAAGACATCTTTGAAGACATGGTCGTTGGTGTATGATGCTGTGAGAAACGTCCTTAGCTTTGCGAGGACGTTGGCTGTGTCACAGGACTTTGACCCTTGAGCCTTTGCGTTTTTAGCTGCCACACTGCATGACGGATCGCATGACACTTTGTTGTGCACCACAACAAGGCTTCGAAATCGATATGACCATGATAAGCATGTTCCATATCGCCTCCGCAGTTCCAGGATTCTGCGCCCAGCGGTTTCTATCAGGTGTACTGTCAGAGCGGAGTGGTGTGCTTGCATAGCCGTTTATTCACGGTCATACCGATAAACCCGAGGGGCCAGCCTGATCCGACCTGCCACCATAAGGCTGGCAAGTGATAAGGCTATAACGGTTCGACTCGCGGATTTAGGTAGCGATTCTCGAATTTGATCGATCTTCGGATCCAGCGGACCAATTGGATGATGGGATGAGTCAGATGGGCTGAACCAAGTGATCAAACACACGGCGCACCGTGAAAATTCGAATGTGACAAAGTGAAGGCATCACACTGTGGCTGTGTCTGCTTTTGACCCCAGAATCCTGGCGGTGGCCGGCAGCACTGTCATGTGCTGGGGTCGACCAATCGACCTACAACTCTGCTCGGCAAAGCGGTAGACCCGGGCAGTTGTGTGTGTACACTACCACATTTGGTACAACTCCAACTCCAACTGGCCAACCCTTGCAGGAGCTTCTCGGCTCGCTGATCCCTGCGCATGACTGGTGACCAATCTGCCTGGTGGCTGATCATCGTCACATTACTGTTTTGCACTTTGAGCCGTAAATACTGCAGGGCGTCGTAGCAGCGCGCTGAAGCACATGCCACGCCCATGTCGCGACAAGGGATATCATTCAGAAACCCGTATGCCTTCCATTGAACGCTCAAGAAGAATTTGTCCATATACAATATCTAAGCGCTTGCATGTGCTGCTTACAGAGCACGCAAAACAATTTGTCACACCTTACCGTTCTGATAACCGCAAGCCGGGCATTGCCCGACTTCGAGCTCTCTTCGACAATCAGACGGGCCGTGGGATGTGGCCCAATACCCGTGGTGTGCTCGCTTGAGATCGCTAATCTTATCATAATCAATGCCGTCCTGTTCCGCCGTACAAGCTGCTGAAATCGCAGCAAAGACTGACGCTGCATCTGAGAGCACGGGCCCCCCAGTACGGAAGCTTTAGTATGGCAGACTGGCCTGAACCACGTTGCACGACAATGTACTTCGATGTTGTAACATTGCTGGCGCGCCCCAAAGAAGCGGACAGGCTTGCTGCGCAGTTGGCTTCAACATGCTGTACGATAAAGTGAGGCCTCTCTGTGCCTCTCCCACTGCAGATGAACTCACGGAAAGCTCCCTTCCACACAACAACCCTCCCTCTTCAAGGAACCTAGCTGTCTGTATCGATGAGACGTCAAACAAGTTTGGTCAAAAGGTGATTGGTGATAGCTATCTGCGCTCCTCGAAGCTAACGAGTCTTCATGCGGAATACAAATGTCGTAAAGTTTTACAGGCGGATCCAATTGGACACCGGAGAAGGTTCGATTACGAGCTATATGCAAATCTGACATGCGTATTCCCTATAAACACTAGAACCAAAGGCCAAGGTCGGTGAGACCAACCCGATAACATACCCGAGGATCAGACGATATCAAAACCCAAGTTGCTCCATGAAACTCTGCCAAGCCGAGTCCAGCGCAACACCCTCGGCCACGTACCCCTCGTTCGAAGGATGCAACATCTGTGGCTTAGACGGATAAAACCCGTTCAAAGCTTCCGTTACCGTAGCTTCCGCCTCCATAAACTGGGTGAACTGTGTGTCCACCATCGACTGCGAGAATCGTTCGGGGGGCGCATAGTCGGGTCCGCCAGTGGCAGCGACCGACACTTGGAACCCGGCAAAGCTCTGCAAGTCTTCCATAATCCTCGGATGAATAGTCGACGAGAAGTCGAAGGGAGAGTTGGAGGGAGGGGTGGTAACGTCACATGATTGTGAGCAGGAAGAGTCGGGAGAAGAAGCTGCAGAGGGGCAATGCGAACTAGAATTCTTGGAGATGACACTTGTCGAGCCGCCTCCCACCCTATCAAGCTCTGCTCGTGATAAGATACACTCCGAGTGGTGGGAGATATTATCCTGGCTTTTGCGCCATATCCTCTCCACATGGTCCTAGGCCGGTGTTAGCTTTCAAGATCCACGGGCAAGCGGAGAGAGAAACATGCCAAATAATTTCTGGCGTTGCTCATAGTCGGAGCCGCCTTCTTAAAAACGTCGTATAACACGTCGATTTCATGCAACGATGACGCGGCAATGTTTGAACTAGGTGCCCGAGTCACAATCATGCACATAACAATCTGGAGGGGGCAGGATCAGACATCATAATTTCCGTGGTCATACTCGATCGGCGTACGGCGGCGGAAAATGCTTGGGACCAAATGATCGGGATTCGTGCGACAAGGTCGGGAATACGATTGATTCCGGATATATGGCTTCCGATCAGCCGCCAGGCTGACCGATATATGGCCATGACAGAGGGGCCATATCTGTGGTTCAGCGGGTCGCTGGGAGAATCTTGCAATGCTTGTGCGAAATAACGTCGGTGCATATTTAGGAGTGCTGCGAGGATGAAATGAGCATGCGGTCGAGGGGATGCGCATACGAAATTACTCACCAGATTCCTTCATTGCGAGAACGAGGAGCTGCTGTAAAATAACTTGGGGCCCAGCACTAGTGTCCTCGGTGCATTGAAGTTGTAAATGAGAGGGAACCAGGAAGTCGCGAATCTTCCGATCAAGTTTCAAAACTGTGTTGTACTTGGGAATCTTTGCACCAAATGCAGCAGCGAATACTCCATGCAACAGTTTTGAGAATCTCCAGGACCAAGAACGCCCTGTCGACCACCTATTTCACTAACCCGGTACCTAGAAGCCGAAATATACTTACAGCTCATTTCTAGTTCTCCCTTCTCATTCCTCAGCGGGAATTCGTCATCAGGATATGGCGCGTCTATCCAGTCCAGCGAAACGTTGGGAGGTCGTCCAGCGTAGAAACTCTAGGGTCGTGCGTAAGTAACACCAGACAAAAGTAAGAGTTGCACACTCACGAGTGTCGTGTCTATCAGAAATATTTGCCAGAAGAGAGTGTCCCGCTTTTGGGAAACACTCTTCTCAAGCCGAAAACGCGCACTGTGAAAGTCTTCGTATGTCTGAGAGGATGTGCCTTGAGGTAAATTGCAAGGCAACCTACGAAGTCCCATCTGCGCAGGATGAGAACACGTGTAGAGTTTATTGGAGAGGCACTCACTCGGTACGCAAGCCTGACCCCCTGGCCAGCGAGGGTGTAGGTCCAACTTGGGTCCATTTGCAAGTTACTTAAATCAAGCCATTGGATGTTATTTGCCTGTTTGCCTCGTTGCAATCATACATCCACGACATTTTGAGGAGTGACATACCAATGCACATAACGTGTGCAGAGTGGTAACTGCACAGGGTGAGCTGAATTCCAGCGCTACGCGGGATAATATGTAGTAATCGTAAGCTTCAATGCCGTAAGCGGGTCGTTCGAGATCAAATAGAGACGCAAGAGCAAATGTGCTAAAGAGAAGCGATAGAGAATGGGGGTTTGGTATCGATTCGTAGGAGCTGTGAAGAGAAGTAAGCCCCCGAAGGCATATGATCGAACCACCTACTCTGCATGATAGACACTCCCTGTGACCTCCTCTAGCAACTCGTTTGGCGAGAGCGGAGTCCACCTGGCAAGGTTGTTACTCTTTGTGCTAGTAGGAGAACACGAGTAACGTACAATGTTTTCCCCCATTCCAGATATATCCCGCACAACCGGATGGCTTCCGACCGTGGTGGGAGGCGCCCCATCACGAGCTGCCGCAATTCGTTATCAACAGGGGTAACGTCGTGTTCTAGCCTTGAAGCGTTGATCACACGTGCTGGAAGACGTGATACCTGCAGCATTGTCGCCCATGTCGGTGCTTTCTGAAGGGGACGCTAAATGGGGGGTGAATGAGTATAAGCCAACTGAAAGAATGGAGGGATTAGGATTACCCC
>JBBPMA010001388.1:0-11252 GCA_038090075.1 Xanthoconium purpureum | reverse complement strand
TTTCAGTCAGTTCTGGGTAGTTCCTGTGGTTCCAGCAAGTCATAACAGTCCCAGATCCGGAAGTGGTATTTTGTCACTTTTCATGCTTCTGAATTCAGAAAAGCATAGGAAAGCTCTAGAATCAACTCTGCAACTTGAAACTGGTGGAACTGTAGAGTTCATGATTAAACACTATGATATAGTATTTATTGAAGGGATTTTATCTTTCCCATCTTTATAATATATTCAAGTTGTCATAGATGATATGGAATTACAATGGCATCCTGGCAACTATGGTAAGTCTGCTTTTTCTGTACTCATGTGACATATCATTCAGTTCTCACTCGACAAGATATTCCATACTTAGATGATGAGATGGACATAGAGATCCAATCAACCTGTATGTATTTTTCCATTGCTTTATATTTATACTTATTGACTGCATTCTCCCAGATCCTGAAAGGATATTACATCCTGCCACAAGACATGACTTTGAATCCATCAGTGCATATTTTGCACAGAAGCATCACAGAGAAATCCATCCATCTTCTTGTTCTTCAACAGGTTAGCTTTTTTTCTCATGCTGTGAATGAATGCCTATATAAGGACATATTATGCATTACAGACACTGCAGCATGTAAGGAATGGAAAGATGCTTGTTGTGATGAACTTGCTAAATTGCAAGAGCACAAGGTCTATGAATTAGTTGATTGTCCATCAAATCATAAAGTCATCAAGAATTGATGGGTATTTGATGTTAAACCCAATGGTCACAAATGCGCATGTCTAGTCACAAAAGGATTCTCCCAAGTAGAAGGAATAGATTATGATAAACTATTCTCCCCAGTTGTGTGCTACGAAACAGTGCGAATGATGTTAGTACTAGCTGCACTCGAAGGATGGCATATGGAAGCCCTCGACATCAAAAGCACCTATTTATATGGCAAACTAGACAAAGAGATCTACATGGAGCAACCCAAAGGCTTTAAAGTCCCTGGCCAGGAGTCCAAAGTTCTTAGACTACTCCATGCCCTATATGGCCTTAAACAAGCCGGACTTGCCTGGTGGAATGCACTAAATGATTCCATGTTAGAACTAGGCTTCCAACACCTCAAATCTGAACCCAGGATTTTCCTCTACCGGAAGAAAGGCACTACTATGGTTGTTGCCATTATTTATGTGGATGACACCCTTTTCTGTGGCCCCAACAAAGCGCTAGTTGATGAGGTTAAAGTGCTCTTCATGTGCAAGTGGGAATGCAGGGACTTAGGTCCAGCCACTGAATTCTTGCATATGAGAATCAGATGATCAGGCAGCAAGATTTTAATTGATCAATGTGCCTATTTGGATAAACTTCTCAATTGATTCAGGTTAATCAATGCTCAAACAACACCCACACCTCTTCCAGAAGGCTATTATCCTCTGATCAACAATGAAGCTGCTGACCCAGAGACTCGTTCTCTATTCCAGACTTTAATCAGGTCCTTACTATATATTGCCTTAGGGACTCATCCCGACATCAGTTACGCAGTTGCATCCCTATCATGGCATTCTGCCAACCCAAACAGGGAACATATCAAAATGGCTACCCGAGTATTCCAATATCTATTGGGTACTCGCCATTACTTCCTGGTTTTTGATGGGAAGCCCAATGATGGGCTCATTGCATTTGTTGACTCTGACTGGGCATCAGACCCTGATAGCCGTCGATCATACACTGGATGGATCACTAAACTTGCTGGTGGAGTTTTCTCCTGGGCATCTCACCAACAGAAGAATATTACCTACTCCTCCACTGAAGCTGAGTATGTCGCCACCAATGATTGTACTAGACAGGCCATCTGGATTAGAAACATATTTGGTGAGATGGGATATAATATCAAACCCTTTCCCATCTGTGTGGATAATCAAGGAGCTATATTCATGGCTTCAAATCCTATGACTGAACATTGCAACAAGCATGTTGATATCTGTCACAAAGGTATCAATGAGTTCATCAGGGACAAAAAGATTGAACTCTTCTATATTGAAGGCTCCAAAAATCCCGCAGACATGTTTATGAAAAGTCTTGGTCACATTCTTTTTAACAAGTTTAGGTCACAACTCAGGCTTGTATTCTACAATACCCCTCAGGCTGCTTAAAGCGCCATCAGATGCCTTAGCATCTCATATCAGCTGCTTGGCAAGGGGGAGTGTTGAACAGACTACATAGAATAGATGTAGTATAATACATATATAGTAGTTTGTTCCCACATGTAATGTATATAGTCAGACACTCCAACATCGGAGTTCTAATCAGATCTTCATCTACTGCCACTACCATCCCAGCAATGCTTACCAGCACCGCTTCCAATCCAGGTGGGTACTTTCACCATTCCTCTGTAGTAGCATAGCCTAGTTCAACATTAAGTGTGAACGCAAGTAGTCCCTCAACTATGAGGTGACGAAAGTCTCAAGGGACCTGGGAGGGAACCTTGGAATAGACTAGATTACAACATGAATGTGTAGAACTAGCTGGGGAATCCCAGCATACATGGAGGAGTTTATATACCTCTAAGGGAAGTGCACAGACCAAGATGGAATAGTAGCATAAATGGAGAATGGGGATCTGTATGAGTCCTGTATTTAAAAGGAGAAGTGGAGAGCTGTGAGAAGAGCAGAAAGAGGAGACATATGAAAGACCGGAAGAGATCCATTCCAGAAGGAATATGGAGCTCCATGTTACAAAGGAATTGTGAAATCAGAAGAGCTGAAGGAATACAGAACCTATGGAAGACCAAGACGGAAGTGGAAAGAGAGTGAGATGTATTCAGAAGGCGGAATGCCAATGGGACAGCGAGATCCATGCACAGCAGATAGAAGCCTAACCATGTGAGGAATCTAAAAAGAGAATCCAGAATGAGATGGTGGGGTCCAGGCATTGAGCAGGGCAGAATAAGGGATGAGATAGTTCTCGAGGGAAAGAGAGAGGTCATCCCCAGAAGCTAGGGAAAAAGAGGGGATCTCGTCAAGGGGCATGAAATCCGTAACAAGTACCAGTGATGAGGGGCTGAGCATGGAAGAGGGATAGTGTCCAACTCGATGGCATGCAGTGTGTCATTGACAAATTGGTCAGAAGGGGTAGACTCAGTGATCTTGTCAGTGAGTGCAGTGTCCAGGAGGTTAATCTGGAGTCCTGGGAGTAGGGTCTGCTTGGTATTGTCCAAGGAGGTGTCAATATCGTGAAAACAGGAGAGTGCATCTGCAGGGCCCATTTGAGGGCCAGGAACATAAATCCAAAATAGGTTGTAATCTTGAAGGAACATCTGCCAGCAGGCCTGATCGCAGGATAGGGCATGAGATTCCTTGAAGTAGGTCAAGTTTTTGTGATCCATGAGGATCGTGATGTGATGGCGGGTACCAGTGAGGTAATGATGCCATTCAGAAAGGGCTTGTATAATAGTGAGAAGTTTGTGGTCATAGATATCATAATTGTGCTTGGCGGGGGTGAAGATTTTAGAGAAGTAGGCACATGGGTGCATGTCATTGTTAAAGTCCTTTTGCATAAGGACAGCACCAGACATGGTTAGAGAGGTGTCAGTTATGATGAAAAAGGGTTTCTTGATGTTGGAAAAGGCAAGGATGTGTCGACATAGGAAGGTGTTCTTGATTTTAGAGAATGCCTCCACATGGTCTGGTGTCCAGGCCCAGATGGCCTTTTTGTGGATGAGGCTGAGGAGTGGTTTGGTGAGGTCTGAGAACCCAGGAATGAATTGCTGGTAGAAATTGCAGAAACCAATGAAAGATCAGACTGCTTTAACGCTACAAGGGGGGTCCCATTGTTCAATGGCATTGAGTTTGGTAGGGTCAGTTTGGATACCCCTGAGGGAGATAACAAGGCTGAGGTAATCAACTTTGGTAGAGTTGAAGGTACACTTGGCAAGTTTCAGGGTGAGTTGCTGTTCACGAAGGCAATGTAGTATGCGGTTGGTATGCTCCTGATAGAAAGAGAGGTTATTCTCCGAGTGTATGAGCATATGATCCATGTAGATGATGAGCCATCCTTTATTGATGAAGTCCATGAAGGTATGATTCATATAGGCCTGGAAGGTGGCCAGAGAGTTGCAGAGGTCAAAGAACATGATGGTGGGTTCATAGAGGCTGAATGGAGTGGAAAAGGTAGCCTTCCAGGTGTCCTCGGGTTGAATGCGAATATTGTTGTATCCCCAACAGATGTCAAACTTGGTGAAGAGCTTACTATTTTTCAGCTTATCCACCAGATCAGAGATGAATGGTAGAGGGTAGGCATTTTTGACCATATGGAGGTTGAGGTAACAATAGTCCTGGCAGGGTCAGAGTGTCCCATCCTTCTTGGGTACAAAGAAGAAGGGGGCTGCCTGGGGGGACTGAGAGGGGTGGATTCATCCATTGGTGAAGTGTTCTTTCAAGAAGGCCTTATAGACTTCTTGTTCAGCTGGATTCAATGGATATGATTTGGCACATCTGAGGATAAGGGAGTCCTCAAGCTGTATGGTGTGGTCAAAGTTCCTTTTTGGAGGGAGACCATCAGTGTTCTTGGCTTGAAAGACATTGGTGAATTCCTTGTAGATGAAGGGGAGTTTGCATTCTGCCTGTCTGGCTTGCTGGGCCAGATCAGTAGAAATGGTCATTTTGCAAATTCTGATAGTTACCAGAATGTGTGTCATTCATCAGAGGATGAGTTCCTTGAGCTTTTCATTGGGATCAATGAAGAGGTATCTGACAAAATATTGTTGGTAGGTGGCATTAGAAGAGTCATGGCACAGGATGGCACAAGGTTTTGGGATATTTATTTTGCCGGCAGATCAATCAATGATGGGGTTGACTTCTTGGAGCCAGGGGAGGTTGAGGATGAGGTTGTCATTTCCAAGATGGACAACATAGAACCAGTGTTTCTCTTCTTTTTTGCCTAGGTGAAGTGTGAGTTGTACTTTGAATCATATAACACCCTTGGCATTGGGTGTTCCATTGATGTTGTGGGCCAAGATGGGTGTCTTGAGATGTTCTTTAGGCCAATGGTTTTTGGCCACCAGGTCATCATCAATGAAACAGGATGTTGCTCTGAAGTCAATGAGAGCTGGGAGATTGACAATTTGTCCAAGTGAACTGGAGTAGAGTGATGCAGGAATTTTCATAGAGCAAGACTTCTTACTGGTTACAAAGATTGGTCTAAGAGAGTGGGAAGGCAATGACGTTGAGGCATTCCTTTCTTTCAAAAACCTGACTGAATCTCTTCTTAAGAAGGTACAGTGGTTTGGACGTAATTGATATGTTCTCCTTCCTCATTGACATCATTGTCATAGAGGACCCTAAGGGGGTGGAGAATATCCACATTGGATAGCTTGTCATTGACTTTCAATTGGTTGATGTAGTCCTGAATCTCATCCTTTGGAGAAGGTGGGGTTTCTGTGGTCCTGATATTTTGGACAGGAGATGGTCTGTTGCCAAAGGGGCCTGAGTTGGGAGATCCTCCATGCAGGTGATTCCTAGTGGAGCAACCTTTCTTGTGGCATATAAAGCAAAGGTTGTTTTTGATGTGTTTGGCATGTTGCATGGGAGTGAGGTAGATTTGATCTACATCCATAGCATTGGAATCATGATGTGTGCCTGTATTGCAGGAAGTCTTAAATGGAGTATCTCCGCCTCTGAGTTGCTTCATACATTTCATAATGTCAAAGAACTGTCCTGCCTTTTTGAGCCATTCCTTGTGGGAGGTTGGCTCATTTGGAAGCATAGTCATCTTGTAGGTGAGATCCAGAGAGATGGCTCGACTGAGCATGTCCATGAGAACATGCTCATTGGTGGGATGGTTAAGGCCAGCCCTGGATGCTTTGAGTTCAAAGTCTGCCTTAAACTTGTAGAAGTCTCCATGGTAGATTGGATCTTCCTGTCACATGAAAGCAAGTCTATTCTGGCTTTTCGCATGAAGGTCCATGGTTAGGAATACTTCACCAAAGTGAGTGAGAAGTTTGGTAAAAGTCTTCTCCTCTGCTGAGATGGATTCATTGTCCAGCTTCATAAGCCATCCTTCAGAGAAAAATGCTCCTCGTCCCTTGCCCATTCTGTTGAGCAGGGTCAGGGTCTTAGCCTGATCATTGTACTTCATGTTGTTCATAGTGAAGTATTCTTTCATGACAAGGATCCATCTGTTGGCATCCTCTTGTTTGCCAGAAAATTCTTCCAGGAGACCTGCTTTAAGTTCTCCTTGGGAAGCCATATTGTCTTCAAAGTGGGGAAGATTGATGTTAGGAATCAGATCTGGGTTTGAATTGGGTTCAAGCACAGCAAATGGCAATAGGTTGTTGCAAAAATATTCTGCGAGGGCAATCTTGTATCTCTGTCTGATCTTTTTGTGGGGATTCATGTCTGTGTTCTGGGGCTTGTCAACACTGGTGCTTAGGTTCAACTTTGAAGGAGGATCCATTGCAGTAGGTCTGGTGGAGAGGGAAGGTGGGGTGGTAGGATGAAAGAGAGAAGAACAAGAGATAGGGGAAGGTTTGCTGGTGGGTGTTATCAAGTGAGGGGATTGTCCATGAGGAGAACTGGAAATCTGAGCTCGTTGTCTGGGTTGGGACACAGTTGGTGGAGGGAAGTCCTCAGGAGAAGCTTATGAGGCTTCTGAGGAAGAGTCAGTTTCAGGGTCAGGGTCTCACCAACTGAGTAAGTTGGTGAGGTTGATTCTGCGCATGGTGGATGTGGGCACACTCCGAGCTCAAAAGCTGGAGTGGAAAGAAAGCTAGTTCTTTTGTTATGTCAAGCATTGCTTTCTAGAGTTCCATGAGGGAAAGCAGCCAATAGGTCTTATTGATGTAGCCTAGCAGGCAAGGGCTTATTGGAGTGGCCTTCCTAGACAAGAGTATTGCCTTGATGCAATACTTGATGGATCTAAGAGTAGGTCATCGAATGGGTGAAGCACACAGACTAAGTGTGAATGCAAGTACTCTCTCAACTGTGAGAGAGGCAGGGTCTCAAGGAGCCAATGAAGAAGCCTTGGAATGGACTAGATTACAATGCAGGTGCATAGAATTAGCTGGGGAATCCCAGCATACATGGAGGGGTTTATATATCTTTAGGGGAGGTGCATGGACCAAGACAGAATAGTGGCATAAATGGGAAGTGGAAGCCTGTAGGGGTTCCATGTTTAAAAGAAGGAGCAGAGAGCTGTGAGAAGAGCAGAAAGGGAAGGTATATGGGAGACCGAATGAGGTCCATTCCAGTAGGGATATGGAGCTCCATATTACAAAGGAAATATGGAGTCAGAAGAGGAAAGGGACCAAGACATATCCAGAAGGCAGAAGGCAGACAGGACAGTGAGATCTATGCACAGTGGATAGAAGCCTAACTGTGGAGGAAAACTAGAGAGAGAATTCAGATCTGGATGGAGGTGTCCAGGAGTCAAGTGGAGCCATGTAGGGAATGAGGTAGTCATCCAGAAAAGACAAGAGATTGGTGTAGGGGGCCAGGAAAAAAGGAGGGATCTCATCAAAGGGCATGAAATCCATAATAGCTTACCCCCAACAACACGATACAACAAGGCCAACCAACTGGCCCTGACCATGTCCTTTTAAGCCCAACTGCTCATCCTCCACCCCCACTGTGTCAATTTGAGCCCAATTGCTTGTCTCCAACCCAACCATGTCCATTTGGGCACAACCACTTGTTTTCCACCTCCATCAGGCCCTTTTGAACTTGGCTGCTTCTCTCCCACCCATTGCTCTCACCATGTCCATTTGAGTGCAACCACTCACCCAACAGACACCTGCAACCACTGTTGCCTGGGTATGGGTTTGACATCATTCAGGTAATGGGCTGTCCACTTCCAGCTCCTTTCTTACATCATGTCTACTTACTTTATGGCACCATACTTAGCTACATACTTTTCTGTACCTTCAAAATCACAATATACTTTTTATCTCACTTTTCCAAGTGGACAATAAGTTGATATATGTAAGTAGGATTCCAGGAGTGGAACCTACTTGGACAAGTGAATATTTACTTTTTGCAAATTCTACTTTAATTCTACTTAACTAGTGCATAAGTAGTTATAAGTGATGTTTCAATAATATGCTAGGTTGCTGATGTAAGCCATTTGAATTCAGAATCACCACAGGCAAAAACATCCCATGAGGTGGGAATATCCATGCCAGAATCACTTCCAATGGCCTCCAGGGTCATGCTGGCTCCTCTTTGAACCACAAAGGTACGATCTATGCCGCCCTTCCTGTATACCAAAGGGTATGGTGTATGTCACTCCTCCACATTGTGCTGTAAGTGCGGGTCTAAGCTATTCTGGCAACCAAGTTGGATGCGTTAGTATTCCCACAAGTCCAGGTGAGTGTCAGTCACTTCATGCTGAACACGAGTGGCATTCTCGCAGAGGGTGGAAAAATCCCCATGACAAAAGGCCTTGAAGTGACTATCAAGTACTGCAGCAGTAGTACAAAATATGACCAGGTTGCCTCCGCCGCCATACCTTCCCTGGAAATTGCCATTCTGAAAAAGGACCTCGTTCACCTTCGCATTCACTCTCCTGCCCAGAAGGACATCCAGTGCATCAATGGGTCCTTTTTCCTCCACTGGCCCGCAGCAGGAACAAGTCCCAATGTTCGCAGCTTGTTTCTTCATATTGTCCCTTGCATCATGCTGATGTGCATTGTGATGCATTGGTTAGAACTCTTTATGCAAGCCTTGGTTCAGGCTATGTGGCGATGCTCCAGAAACACTCAAACTTCGGGAACTCCTCTCCATGTAAGGGCTTCTGTTCTGCTCCACACTGCACCACAATAACTTGTGCACTGATCCCTTCGCCTCCACGTCACAGAGAGTCCATTACAACAATGCAAGAGCAAGTCAACCACTTCTCTGATCGACTTATCTGTTTGCTGACCCATGAATGCATCTTTCCCAGTGACGTTCTGATTTGTGTTACTGTGGCGACAGGGCATGTTTCACAGGATGCCCCTATAAGGCCACTCACCAAGAGATTTGGCAACTCCCCAACCAAGACCACGATACAAGTCCATAAGCAAGTAGATTTGGAAGATGGCTACAAAAAGTCATGAGCTTCCATGCTTCTGTCTTTGACTAGGACAACCTGGCAGACGACAGAAACTAAGTTACTCCGTTGACTAAAAAAACAGCATGGATGTGAGTAAAGCATTAGCCTTGGTGGTCATACACTAGAAGAGGGAGAACCTTCAACTGGGAGAATTAACCTTTGACCTGTACAATTTGTGCTGGAACTAAGAGAAAATATTCACAACCTCACAGGCATAAAACGTTATATTATACTTACTCTACTGTAACAAGGGCAACTATGATGCTGCAAACCCAAAAAAATCCTCATGAGAAGCGCATGATTTAGCACTAGGGTGCACGATTTTTCAGTGGAGTGCATGCGATATGGTCATGGCCAGTGCAAATTAGCTGCTCAGGCATGCACACTTTTTGAGACGTAGTCTATAGCAAGGTATATGATACAGTACATTCTGTTGGAAAACCAGCCCAGAAGCCTAACTTGGCTACGAGTCTGTCTGATATTTGTCAGTGTGAGACTTGAAGTTCTGCAGACCCTTATTGGCAGAGTTGACACAGAACTGGTCAAGGGAGTTGGGGCGACTCATCATGTTCTGAAGGCCAGGAAGGTTGAAGAGACCAATGAAGGTATTGAAGTCACCATGGCAGAGATGCTGGTTGATGTGTTCGTTAAGCCACACGAATAGGAGGGAACAAGGTGTCTTGGCAAGGTTGTCACGGTTGTTGGAAGCACCATCTGGATCAAGGAAGATGGTGCAGAGTTCCTTCTTGATGAGCTTGGTCTTGTAAAAGAGCATATTCTCAAGTGCAGATGGCTGGACACCATGGAACTCGGTGATGATATTGAGGACGTCGACATTCTGAATGACGGCTGCATCCACCTCATGATCGCGGTCGATGGTGAACTCGATGTTGCCCAGGTGGAGGATGGCAGTGATGAGCTGGCACATCTGAGTGACATGTTGCTTGGACAAGCCAATGGACTTGAGGGCCATCTTGAGCTGTTTGAAGCGATTGGTGTCACCATCACGACAGGCCATAGTGGAGATATCTTGTGAGACATTATGATAATCATTGTATGTAATATATTGCAGGACCAATGCTCATGGACAACGACTGCATCACCTTGCAAGACCTGACCAATTCCAACATTTCACCACCACTATTTTTGCAACTGCCACACATCATGCAACGTCTTGCCATCCTTCAAAACTTGCAAGATCTGGTCAATCCTTCACTGGCGATTGCTTACCCATTTTGCAAGACCATCTGAGTCCCTCAATTACACAGCCACCCTTAAGGACGACTTGCAAGACCTGGCTAGTCTTCACCACTGCTACACTTTGGGCAGCACAATCGCCACGGCATCATCATGACTGCTCGCCCAGAGAGTGTGCGACAGTCATCTTGCATCGTCACTGCAGCCGTGATGGTGACGGTGCCTCGCCCATGCTTCAGGCTTGTCCTCACCCACTGACCTCGCCTACCCTGGTCCCTCTCTCCCTGTCCCTCATCCTTTCCTATCACATGATGATAACGCGCCCTCACACGCCCTTCCTTCTTCCAACGACGATGATGTGGCGACGCGTCCCCCTCCCTCCCCTCCTCTCTCCCACCTTGCGACAATGCGCCCCCTCTCTCTCCCTCTCCCCCTCTCCCTCTCCTTCATCCTGACGACGTGACAATGACGACGATGCAACAATGCCAACAACAACATGCCCTCGCCGTCTCCCTCCCCCCTCTCTCCTCCTCTCTCCTCTCTTTCCCCTTCTCCCCATGAGGGTATAGAAGTGACGGTACAACGCACATGATGGTGTGCACTGTGCTGTTGCTTCTGTAATCCTTGCATTCATCCACCCTCCCTGCTCATACCCAGTATGCCTTATCACTACAGGCAATCCCATATGCACACCCGCCCCACTGTCGCAACCGCACGATTGCCATGGCATCATTGTGACCACTCACCCAGAGAGTGTACTACAGTCACCATGCATTGTCACTGTTGCCACGACAATGTCCTCACTCTCCCTCCATATGTGACGACAACAGCAACACACGATGGCGAGATCATGTCCCCACCCGCCATTCTTCCTCCCAATGACGACAATGTGATGATGCAACCCCCCCCTCCCCCCTTCCCCCCCCCCCCCCCCCCCCCCCTCCCCCTTGTCCCGACCACAACGACAACCTACCCTCACGACACTGCCCCCTTGCTCTCC
>JBBPMA010001387.1:1226-11255 GCA_038090075.1 Xanthoconium purpureum | reverse complement strand
TGGCAGGTACTACCTTTCATTTCACTATACCTAAGCGAAATTCCCACAGGTGATTGCGGTGCGCTTCGCGCACCGCGTTAGGGTTAGTTATTGGAACAGTTTTTGGAGTCACTGTATCTCAACAGCAAAGGAAAGGGTTCTGCCATTTAGTGGCAAAATTAGCTGGAGCTTTGGACTCTCATCGATCAACAGATCAAGGGCTAATGACACTTAGTATGTATTCATTTCACTTTGTTTCGTAATTGACTCGGAGCCCAGGCCTGGCATGGTTGTTGGTGTCCTTGAAGGTGAGCACGATCCGACCCTGGTCACGCCATTCGTGTTCACGGTTTGAAGGCTATCTTTAGCCTATGGTTTCCTTGTTTCCTTGCGTCTTGCTGCTTTCTTGCATCTCACTGCTCTCTTGTATCTCACTACTCTCTCACACGTCTCGCATCTCTTCACCATGTCCGTCATCCCTACAAAGAGAACTCTCTCTGCTACCCTGGCCCCTGCAAAGGCGAGAAAAGTTTTATTTGATGGAGTGGTGCTCCGTAAACCAGAATCTTTTTCCTGGTTCAAAAGTCCTGCTCATGGGCCGCCCTCCGATTCCGAGGAAGATTCTGAGCAGGACCATGGCCCTGAATCAGATGAGGAGTCAGACCCTCTGGAATCTGAAGATTTGTTCAAAGAATCATGTTCACCTTCAACCGCCTGTTCATCCCAGGCGAAAAAACAGTGAGCTCTTTCACACTGCTGGTATTAGGCTAACACATTTTTATTTGACAGATCTGCTCGACAGGGTTTTACCGCTATCATTCCCACCTCAAAACCCGTGGTGTGTAACGTGCTGGGCCAAGTATGCACCCACCAATCCCACGTCGATTCCACTGCTGGATCAGTTCCATTTCCCTCCACTTCGACTTGTCCTATTCTCGTTTCCCTGGGTCTGGAATATACTGCATGGGGGTTCTTATGCCGTGCCCATTGCTCTCTTGTTCTTCTGGCCCACATCATACATCATATTTACGCGTTTGAAGAACACCGTCCCAAGGGTGTTCAGTTCTCAATAGTTGATAAGAAAAGCCTCCTTGATCATCTTTTGACAGCGTATAGTATCCCCTGTAAGGACTTTGAGTTTCCTTTACCTGAACACCCAACCCAATCCATTCCTGGCCTTTTACCCGTCCTCTCTGCCAAATGTCCAAAGCCTGATTGTGGTACCTGGCGAGCTGTGGGTTCAAAGTATCCCTTCAAAAACATGTGGTCGCACATTCACAAAAAGCATAAGGATCTTTTGGATGGATATAGGGCGAGAGAGGTTGTATTTGAACAGCGATACATCCTTAGACCATACTATGGCTCCATGTCTCAGGACAACGCGAAATCACTGACCATTGTGATTCTCTCCGAATCGTATTCGCTGCCCACTTCCCCGCCTTCTTTGCCTTCCATCTCTTTGTCCACGGCTGCTGTTCCACCTTCCTCTACGCCTACCATTCCCGCCATTGCCCAGCCACAGGAACATCCAGACGGAAATGGCGTGCAGGCAGCGCCTGTTTCCGCAGACTGGTTGCAAACTCTAGGTTGGGGACCATGGATACAACAAACTGGTGCTTCCTTTGACAGATTGCGGGAGCTTACTGAAACGCCGTCAGCAACCAAGGCTCAATCACTGAAAGGGGCTCACCAGCGATTGGAATTTGGCCTTCTAGCAATCCATCAACTCCTTGACGGTTATTTGCAAGATGCGAATGTCTATGTAGATCACAAACATGGTAACCTTCGCGGTTACATTCACATGGGGTATGTTTAACATACTTTACAAGTGCGCAAGCTGTTGACTATTAGTAGGTCCAAAGCAAAATACAATTTACTCAATCGACCATCCTATCTAGCTTACCGTCGCCCTCTCTCATCAACCCTCGCAATGATCCTAAGGGTGATACATCTTAGCATTCTCAAGGATCCATCTCTTTCGTTATTGGGTTCCTTTCCAAAGATTCTCTTCACTGCCAGCGGCAAGGAGTCCACCGACGACTTGCTTCAGCTTTACAAATATCTCCTTGTAGACAACAGCACCCCGGACCGAGGAAGGCTCCTTTCCCTCGTCCACAAGGTTCTCACAGGAATGGTTCGAAGATCTGTTCCACAAATGAATCGAGTTGACTATCCAACGGACATTGCCCTCATGCTCATCTCATCCTTACCTGGAGGCCTATTCCAGGACCCCAACCGCATTACGCGCCACTGTGCAATGATGGCTCACGGATTTACTGCCATTATCATCCATTATGTACGCCTGCAGGAGGACTCTAACATAGACTTTGTTCCTTTCGACAAAACTGTATACCAGCCCCCTTTATGTGCGGTCATTTGCCTCTCTCGATCTTCGCTTTCCAAGACCAGCTCTTTCGTCGACTTCGATGGCGATAAGGATGCTGGTGCTGGTGCTGGCATCGATCCCGATGCCAATGCCAATAGTGATGCTGGCGAGGATGAGGATGCAGAGGTTGTCTCTGATTTGGAGAGAGATTTGAACGAAGGGAACCCTTGTGAGGACGAATCCGAAAACTCCTCCTACGGTGAGGGCTTAGCCAGTCTTGCAGTTAAATGTTTGTATTTCAACATTGCTTGTTGCCCTCAGCTAACACGTCTTTTCTAGTTCAAAGTTTTAGCAATGAGTACGCTATTGAGATGGAAATGGCCTCCACGGTTTCACCGACTACTGGCATCTTTCAGTAAGAATTTGTCACGCATGGTTTACTTAGCACACTCATGGTTTTCAAGATATATCGCTGAAGAACGAGACAATTACTTGCAATACGGCGGACCTACTCCTTACGGCCACATGAAGTACATGTGGTTTGTCACTGGAAAACATGCCAGAGAAGAATCCAGGCTGGATGGGTTTACGTTCATGGATGACGGTCAAGGTTTACTCATTCACAATTTGCATGGTCCGCCGTTCCGCATTGCATTCTTGCAGTTGGCGTATCTTGCGAAACAGGCAATCAAGGAGACAGATCAATGTATCCAAGCTTGTCTTCCACTGGAATGCTTGGATCAGTACGCCGACTTTCAGTGGCACTCACTCACTGACAATCTTCTCTCCGATTGTTCCGTCTTTTCGCAACCTGCTAATCTTGAAATCCTACAACCTCTACGGAACCGCCTGTTAGAAGTGTTGCTGTCAAAGCGAAGCAACCGAGTTCATCAGAAGCAGAGCCTTCCCCTTACCTCCTCAACTGGTACTTTTCTTGTCGCAGATGCGAAAACTTGGCTTCAACATCATGATCGCATTCTCTCGTGCATTGTGACCGCGTTTGCGTTGACTTGTGGCATTCCTCCAAGAGATTTTCAATATCAATGGCTTCAGGTTGCTCATGACGCAAGCAAAGGCCATGGTAGAAGTTTTTTCATTGTACGAGACATCGCCACTCTCGGAAACCCACGTGCAAAGCAACATGGAAAAACTTTCAAAGAATGCATGTGGGGTATATCGCGCGCACAGACACCTTCTGTCCTCTATTTTCTAGGCGTTCTCAAACCGGTCTTCTCGACTATTCTTCAGAAGGCCAACGTAATTCACCCACTTTTTGACATCTACATCTTTATTCGCGTCATCCCACTCTCCGCTCCAGGTTGCAATACTGACTCTTCGCGAGCCATTCAAAAGAATGCACTGCTCAGCGGTTCTGCAATCAATCGAATCCTTCAGGAGCATACGAAAGGTTTGCTTCATTTGTAATGTCTTGTATAATAAACTAACCACATACAAAGATCTTGATATGGAACTTGATTCCCGTCAGTTATGAAACATACTAACGGCAGTGTACCGACAACAATTTCCTTGGTTGGCCCAGCCAACGGATAAGCACAGGCCTGGGGACATATCCGCCATGGATGAACAAGCTCAACATTTGACCGCAACCAGCAATACCCACTACGGCCGAATTCTCCTAGTCCCGCGCGCACTCAAGATGTCACAAGCGAAGGCGCTGCAATTTCTGGAAACAAGCAAAGCGCTGCAATCCTTGTATGGTTTGACAACTGGTGATGAAGATTGGTCGAGAAATCGCAACGTGTCTCACTCTCCTTATGTGCTCGGCAAGCTCAACGAATCTGCTGCTCTTCTTGTCTTGCGCGCCCTGGTTTGCCAACATTATGGGCTTGGAGGAGAGGGTCCCGACGTCCAGGCCCGAAACGAAGAAGCAGTCGAAAGGATTCTCAGCAGAGCACCCTATGCTCAGTATTCCGGGGCAGCCAGTATGGTAAGAGATCCAAGCTACATCTTTACATACCACACACTCATATTTTCTTTTAACTAAGATCATAGGTGATGATGTATTCCTTCAAGTCGCTCGTGCTGTCGCATATGGCATCCAAGGTCCACCACCACTTTCTTACCCGCCTCCTGGAGGTTTTTCCCCGATCACTCTCGCCCTTGCAGTGAAGAAAGTACGTCAGGTCATGCCATCTGTCACCCTACTCTGCTAACTCAGTATTGGTCAGATTATCCAGGCAGTAGAAGAGTGGAAAACCGGTTTGTTTGTGCCGTCAAACCCATTCCAAAACATGCAGGTCGCTAAGCATTTGGATAAGTTGGAAAGTGATGCCCATACCTATTTCCGAGATCTCAAATCTGCGGATAATGATGTGTGGGTTGCGACGGCGTGTGCCATTCACAAAGGAGACTTTGATCGTGCTGTGGGCAAGGACCTTGCAGACGAATTAGAGGAGCAGCCAGTAAGAGGCATTCCTCCTTTGCCTGCTTCAAGCATCCAATAGTTTACCTGTGGTATTTACTTCAAGTTCACTCTTATATGTTACATTCACTTTATTTCGTTTCGCTTTCCCCTTCATTTACAAATTTACTTATGACACAGCACGTAAATTTCATTGGTTAAAGATACTTATTACCTGTAGGTGGCTTTGTTTTGCTTGCGGGATTCTATCTCGTGTCTGACATGTATGCCCGAGCCCATGGCCTGAGCCCCGGTGGAATGACGCAGGTCCCACTGCTTCACAACGACGAGTCGAATCGGTGAGGACAGGCTGACACAGGAAGTCCTCGATTCACTTGCGCCGCTGTCAACCACATACGTCGCATGATACCAGATGATACCAGCCCTTTTTTTTCGCCACGCTGACAGCAAATTCCAATGTGCGAAAATCAACCTGGCCCAACCCTGCTCCCCTCCTGTCCGGATCTTTATCATTTGTTGTTCTTTGGTCAGGCCACAGCGACAGTGCCTCCCCCCCTCCCTCCTTCGATTTCTGATGTCCTCTGACTTGATCTCCGCTTTGAAAGACCTCCAGATAAATGGCTGTACACCTGGTGCGATCGTCACAAAATTCAGTCGATGGTTCATCTCATAGGCCAACCCAGTCATAATAATCACCGTTGTTGGATATGATTACAGCGAGCATTACTCTTTGGGTGCTGTTCTTCAAGTTCTTGGTCTGAATGATCATTCAAACCCAGTCCTCACGTTTTCAAGAGAGGTATTTGGTTCTGTGCTCGGTCCATTATCTGATTGCTGATGATTTCGAAAGATAGACGCTGTCAGGGTAAGGGGAAGTCACTGGTCGAGTTCCGTGTCTTTGACAGTATCATAGTGTAGACCCTGGACTTGGATCTCCGCGTTGTTCATTATCGTGCGTACAGGGCTACTTCAAGGACATGTCCTCCGGACTGAACATTCTGACAGGTTCGTTATGTCGGTCTTTGTTGGGCTGTGTAGGTCTGGTCGCTGTAATGCACATATGAAAACAGGGATATATGGTGTTCCTCGCTGCTGCCGATAGTGAGTTTCTCTGCTTCCTAGCTCTGTTTCCCTCCCTTAATTTGCACCACAGTAGTGATGATCCTGCGCGTAAACGCAATGTGGGGTCAATCCAGGATAATCCTGGCTATCCTCCTGTGCATTTATGTGCTGCAAATGATCATCACCATTCTTTGGGACGCTATCTTTGTCAGCCCTGGTACGAGCCTGGCAGGTACAGTCTTCGCCCTATTTGCAAGTCCAAACACATTCTCAGTCAAAACCCTTACCTATTTCTCTCCAGTAACGGTCGGCCAAGTCCTGAATGTCAAGTTTTGCAATTACGAGTCACCCACAGCACCCTCGGCGACGTACAGAGCAATTCCTCGATTTGTTCTTGGGGTTGCTCTGTTAATTCTCGCTGCCATTCCCTCCTTGAGGCAGTTGTTTGAGATGTACAAAGTGACGAAACGCTGGAGGGTCAATCGGACCATGGAACTGCTCTTGAGGGAAGGAGCTGTTTATTTCGTCGTGTATGTCCCACTTCATCCGTTCTATCATTCCCATTTACCCGTCATTCTCGTCTGCATTTTTGCATTTTTTTTTTCAACTCACGTACTGAGAAAGGCTAACCATCGATATTTCCCTTTGAACCAGGAATCTACTTTTCAACATCGTCCATGCAATTGCACGGGGTACAGTGTCGACAGCATCCATTGGTTCGGTTTCCTTTCTTCTCTTCCCTCCACCTTTTCATACCCGCCCAACCAGCTAGTCACATTTTCTGACATCCACCGTGTTCGAGTCATGCCGGAACGCGCTGCTGCTATCAGGAAGCCGCATCCTTGTCATTGGGCGAGCCAGTACTGGCAAAACCACGCTCCTCCAGAGGGTTTGCAAGACGACCGAATCCCCAGTCGTGCATGATCGGAATGGCAACGAGGTTGTTGTGGAATTTCCTTGTTGTTAACCGACCATTGTTTGCGAACTAATCCTTTCAGATCAACATCAATGTAGAGGGAACGGTTGACGTGTGTTTTTGCATTTTGTCAGTATGTGCTATTGTTGACCATGGATGATAGCATGGGGAACACGACATTGAGCATGAAATATGCCTTCGAAGCAATGATTGCTTTGTTTTCCACGACTCCCGGTGTTTCGAGGCGGGAAGTGAAGACGAACTTCAGAAATTCCAGTCATTCATTGAAGAACGTGCGAAGCTAACAGGCCATCTGCATGCTATATGGTCCGGGTCCATGTAGCTACCAATCCTTCCATGTCCTGATGTTGCTAACTACAGGTATTTCATCCCAATGGGTGACCACCGTAGGCCTATTACTGTTGCGGAGGAAGCATTCTTCTCAAAGTGTGGCATTGGGGAGGGCAAGGAGGAATGACGTTTTGGTGTGTGTATTGAGCTTGTTTCAGTGATCGCTGACCTAGTTCTAGAGTAAAAAAGGTCACTATCAAAGGTGGGTGCCAGCGCTCAACTTTCTGTTTCACTCAGCAAATATTCTTGTAGACATTGAACTTCACACTCCAACGGGACGCAAGCTCGAATAGGTCCTACCTGCAAGGCAATTCTATACCCAATTTTCCATCCGCGACACTTCAGACCTGGAAGACGAAGAGCGCCAAAGAGTCAAAGGATCGCATCCCTCAGTGGCAGGAAGTTCTGAATTTGTGAGTACACGTCCTTTGTTTTACGCTAGAAAACTAACTGTTATCAGCGACAGGAACAACAGTTCCAACCTCCTTGTAGAAGTTCACCAGAAACACCACGCCAGCAAGAACACGCTAGTTGGAAGTCTCGCAGATACCATCACCAGAGTATTGGGAAAATTGACGGATGGGGGTACGCAGATATCGATGATACTCCATATTTGACTGACGTGATCTGTGTGATCAAAGCGTTCCAAGACGTCTTCACGATGACAAGGTTACCCCCGACAGATCCAGTAACCGAAGGATCACTATCAAGTTCGCGTTGACTACTGAGCCACTCGGACATGAGGATGATAGTGCCGACAAACGTCAATCCAGAGACGTTGTCGACGGGATGAACAAAATGCTCGAGCAAGTCAGTGACAACCCCGCAGCCGTCGGGGCCATCAGTTCCATGGTTGATACCACCGGAAAGGTCGTGGACGACAGCGACACCGTTGCAAAGGACATCAATACTCTGCAGACGTTCGAGAACTATCACCCGTTCTTTCCGAATGGATGGACCTCTTCGACAGGATTGGCAGCGCTGTTGCAGAGGTATTTCGTGCTCATTGTATGGACGCCCACACAGTCTGAAAGCCACATAGATCCACCCACATGCTTCGGCGGCTTGGACCGTTCTATCAGCTGCCAACAAGGTCGATCTGTTGCTGAGTATTATGCTATCCTTGCTCACTAATGATATTTCATACAGGTACTCTTAAACCAGAAAAGCCGCGAGAATTACATCATGCGCTTGGCAAATGCCTTGAATGACGTCTTTGCATTTGTTGACGACGCCAGATACTTGAACGGCGTCGAAAGACATGCCAAGACGATCACTCTTCTGATCCAGCAGGTGACGGAGTGCGGGCACTTCATCACCTTAGGGTTTAGTCTATCACCCATTCTTTCCAAGTGGATGGACCTCTTTGACAGGATTGGCAGCACTGTTGCAGAGGTATTTCGCTTCGAATCTCCATGTCCACACTGTCTGAATTCCCACAGATCCACCCATATGCATCGGCTTGGACCGTTCTATCGGCAGCGAACAAGGTCGGTCTGTCTCCAGGTACCATACTATCGCTCGTTACTAATGATATTTCCCATAGGCGCTCTTGAACCAGAACGGCCGTGACGATCACATCAAGCGCTTGGCAGAAATCTTAAACGACGTCCTTAAGACCATCGAAGTTTGAAAAATGTGCTGCCTGGAGTGGGCAAGGTCATCCTCGTCGCCGACGTCGCATTGCAGTGGTATGCCAACCATCGTCCCAGTAGAGGCTGACAACGTAACCGAGCAGGTTTACTCTGCAGTACACAGGTAAGACAAGTCCATCATCGATCACCCGCTGACGGACGACCACACAGATCTGCAAGCCCTGTACAACAAATACAAGGACTGCGGCTTTGTCGTTCTTGGATTCCCTTGCAACCAAGTGAGCGCGTCGAGCACGCCGTCAGAATGTTTCACATCTCGTTCTTGTTTGGCGGACAGGTTAACCATGGCATGTCCTTTCCTTTCATGAAGAAATCCGACGTGAATGGCGACAACACCAACCACGTTTACAAATGGTTCGAGAAACGAGAAAGCTGGCCTCTTGGGCTTGATTGGCATCAGGGTGACTAGTATTGCGCTTTTTGGGTTTCGTCACCTTGACTTATGAACTATCCCAGTCTGCTGACTGAGCAGTGGGCAAGAGTTTAGGTTTCTCTGGAGCAGGTTCCTTCTTGCGAGGATCAAATGGAAAGGACGGGGATGTCTTCAGAAGTTCAGAGTGAAATCATATAACGCCAAGTGGGCAGGCCTGCCCAGCAACAGCTACTCATCATGAGTCGAAGCTGATGTGCGATAGGTTGAAACCTCACCTGCCGCATGAGGGTAGTAGTAGAAGTGTCGATGAACGCTCCAGAGATGCCTTCTCTGAGACCCTTGATGCTTTTCACGCTGCTCCTGACAGCTTTTCGGACGATCTCACAACATGTGTTGCCCTTTTTGGACTTGAATGCATCACCCAACGACACGAATGTGGTGACATCCATTCCACCTGTAACACCATAAAATAGATACAACAAAATGTTGAAGAGCCTTTATCTTGAAGTCCATTGTCGTGACACACCATAATCCGACTGCTTTCTACTGCACTACCAGTAAGCATTAGAAGACCGAAGTATAAGGGCTTACTCGGTACTGACAGAAGGTGATGGCATGACACATAACGTACTTTGTCCCCACAGAGGCTGCCGTCACGACCAATTGAATATTTCAATGGGCCAGAACTGCTACGGTACCTGGCGCGACGGGCTCCCATTCCCTGCTCTCCCCTCCCAGTCAAACTCAACCTGTCATGGGCAACTGCATCTCTCTTCCAGACGACCCCGAGACAGTAAGGTCATGTATAATTGACCAACAAATTGGGGAAGATTCCAGGCAATCTCAAAACGAATGCAAGATTTTACTCCTTGGTGCGTTTCCTCTCCCCTGCTCTTCCTTTTCTCCACCCTTCTAATCATGCCTCTGACCCTGTCTTCGCCCTAGGCTCGGGAGAGTCAGGAAAGTCCACCATTGTCAAGCAAA
>JBBPMA010001386.1:0-11256 GCA_038090075.1 Xanthoconium purpureum | reverse complement strand
TCAGCAGGGAGCCATTAGTCCCCACTCGTGTAAGTCATCTCGTCTATGTTTGTTATTTATTAATTAACATCGTTTTAGAATGCCTTTACTGAGACAATCTCGGATGAGGCATTCAACTTTTTCATTCTTTTAGTCGTCGACCTTCTTCACGAGTTTGAACTAGGTGTCTGGAAAGCGATATTTACACATTTACTGCGAATTCTGCACGCTGAAGGTGGTTCAACTATCGATAAGCTTAACTTCAGGTATGTTATGTGTCTGCGAGCTTCACTAGGTCAGTGACCTTCATTTCCAGGTACCGTCGAGTTCCCACATACGGAAGGGGAACAATCCGCAAGTTTGACAAGAATGCATCAAGCATGAAGCGCCTTGCTGCACGAGACTTCGAGGACCTCCTTCAGGTTTGTTTTAGTCTGTTTTCTAATGAGACATGCTCACTCTACTGAAAATACTAGTGTGTGATGCCCTGCTTTGAAGGCCTCCTTTCCGCCCCCCATAATTCAATCGTTCTCGACCTCCTTTTTGACCTGGCAGTATGGCACAGTTATGCCAAGCTTCAACTTCACACGGAAAGGACACTCAAATTTTTCAAATCAGTGATCGCTTCGCTTCGACACTCGGTCGCTATCTTTCAAGCGACAACCTGTAGTATTTATGTTACGAAAGAGCTCCCTCAAGAAAGTGCTGCGCATGGTCGTTGGGTTGCTGCACTTCTCAAAAAGCAAAGCAGTACCAACACTCACATCAATCTGAAGGTGAAGTACAAGCGTCTCAACCTGACAACCTACAAGTATCACGCGCTTGGTGACTACCCAGACACGATCAGACAATATGGAACAACAGATAACTACACAACTCAGATAGTAAGTGGACAACACTCATTTTTCATTGTCTCCGAGTCTCAAGCCCTTCATAGGGTGAACTTGAACACCGTCGACTGAAACAATGGTATCCACGGTCTGGTAAAAAGAAAGAATCCATGGTTGGTAGCATCACAAACCAAGAAGCCATTGAGCGGTTCATCTGAGAAATCAACAGTGTTCGTAAAGAACTCAACTGGGAGAACAGGCCAAAGCGGCATGTTCAGACACCCCCATCAGACCACTACTATATCACCGAGTCGTGCCGTACGTTTGACAACCTCACTGCCTGGCTTGCAGAGTGTCGAGACGACTCAGCATTCGATGTAAGTCATTATTTTCATGACTTCGAATGAGCTAACTAAAATCAGAACTTTCTGCCTCATCTGTATGAGCACCTGTTGGCACGCATTCTTGGTCTGTCATACGAGGGTGACGAGCACGACTTCTCAGATGAAGACCTGCTCTGTGTCAACATCAAAGATAATCGCATCTACTTTCACAACACACTTGGCATCAACTACACAACATACAATCTACGGCGTGACCAAGACTCAATCAATCCACTCAGGCGCTCGGATGTAATGATGTTATCACATGAGGATGAGAGAACTCATCCGTACTGGTATGCGTGCGTCGTTCACATTTTCCATGTTTTTGTGCAGGTGCGTGAGAACATATACACCCCATTCTCAGAACCCACTCGGATGAACGTCCTGTTTGTTCGGTGGTTCGGGCACAACATGAACTACCTTTCGGGATGGAGTGAGAAACGATTGCATCGACTCCAGTTCATCGATCAGGATGGCTCAACGGAGTTGTTCGGGTTCATAGACCCTGATCATGTCATCCGTGGGGTACACCTCATCCCTGCATTCGCATTTGGTTCAACAGATGAACTGCTTGGTCCCTCAAAAGCTCGTCGTAAACTGGATGGTGCCCCAGATGGCAATGACTGGGATTACTACTATGTTAATACGTGAGTACTGTGGCTAAGTGTGCTATGTGCGAAACATGACTGATTTTAACTACTAAGATTTGCTGACCGCGACATGTTCATGCATCTCCGAGGTGGTGGAATTGGGCACAAGGCAACATGGGATTGGAATGAATTTTTGGAATGTGATAGTGGTGCGAGAACAAGTGGAGGGGTAAGAGTGGCCAATTCAGACAACATGACGGAGTCGGAGGGGGAAGACAGGGCAGACGAACAAGAACTGGACGAGGAAGAGCCTGAGGATGAGGATGAGGAGGGCGAAGACAAGGACAGAGACGAAGAGCACCAAGCATGGAATGCAGTGATGATAGGCAATGATGATGATGAAGACGACCATGGCGACATTGAGGAAGATGACAGAGGCTCAGATCCTGAGGAAGAAGTGGATGAGGATGATGTCTATGGTCTTGAAGGCTATGGCACACTCTGATCTGGGTTACAGACAGCATATATTGCCAGGTATCTGTACCATCATGAGTACACCCGTGGTACAAGTTACAAAACCCCGAGTCCGTCTCAGGCTCTACAAAATTGCTCAGTTTCCGACCGGCTTGAGAGAAGTGGGAATAGTCTTGAGAGCGCGAAGTGAACGAATGGACATATGAGGAGGGATCTCGCGTCTGGTACGAGGTGGTGGCCACAGGAAGGAGGCATCGTCATCATTGTCCAAGTCTTCAACTTGAATGATCTTCCGTTTGAGTGAGATGGGATCCTCCTCCATACCTCCAAGAACAACCGGAATTGCTTTGACCAAGCATGTCTTGATGTTCTCGGTATCGTATGGCTCCCTAGTTAGAGAAAGCTCAATGTATGCACTGTTCATGACCAATTTTGACTTACTTTGATACGTTGACCATGATGCTGGCAGTCTTTTGGTCCTCACAAGCGAGATCTGGGTCTTGATCATCAGATTTTTCAACATATACCTCTTTCGGGGCATCTTTGAGACGTAGGATGAGTTTCTAGATCAGATTATTAGTATTGAACTGAGATTTAACAGATCAGAACGTATGAGAGGACCAGGCTGTTCAGGTGTAAAATTGATGACATATGTTGGCCAACCAGCCAAGAGGTTGTGGACCTCAAGGGCAAGGACATTGTCCGACGCTTGGACGATGCATGGGAGCTTGTTGGCCTTGTGGCATCCAGTCATGTTCAATGGCTTGTTGAAAGATGTGTCGGAACTTGGAAGACGAGATAACGTAGGTAAAAGCTATATATATATAGCTGACTAAGTACCACTCCCTCGACGATGATTGAAATGTTCGGGCATGCAGCGACCGCTATCATCTACGGTATATATGGTTGGATAATGATAAAACACACTGTGGGCGATTCAAACATACGGTGACACACTTGAGTTGAAGAGAATATGACATCATGTTACCTTGCTTAGATCAGCCGGCAGTGATATACTTTGTTTGGGCATATCATGTTTCTGCAATTTTTGTGATGCTTGGAGGAGGTAATCCATGACCTATCTCCACACGTGCATCGCGACAATGCGCCCTCCCTCTCCCTCGTCCTCGCGACGGCGACACTGCGACGAGGATGCTACGACGACAACATGATGGGGACGAGGACGACACGACGACGGGCCTCTCTCGTCCTCGCCCACCTCGCAATAACGACGCCACAACGATGATGCCACGACGACGCCAACGCAATGTTGATGACGAGGACGTGACGACAAGGTTGCGCCTCACGGCCCTCACCCACCCCTCACTTCGCGACAACGGCAATGGACCCTGGCCCCAGCCCTCTCCCTCTCTCACCGACGACACAACCACGCGACCCGACACAATGTCGACGCAACGCCGATAACGCAATGCTGGCGACAACGCGACGACGACTCGGATATGACATCGACACGCCCTAACCCTCGCCCTCGCCCTCACTCAACCTCCCTTACACCAACTGCCTCGCCCATTCGTGGACGATGACGACGACGTAGGGGACGTGGCAACATGACCACCATATCGTCGTCGTCGTCGCCAAGCACCCATCTCGTGGGCTCACCCTCGCCGATTTGTGGACAACAACAACACCAATGACGACGACGTGGCGGCACGGTCACCACGTCGTTGTCATCGTGGGCTGGTTGCAACGGCAATGGGGGTTGCTCTGTACGTTGGGATCAATTTCTTCCCCTGCCACCTCGTCCATTCGTGACATGATGACCTCTCACCCATTCGCCCCATCGCCTACCTCGTCTGTTTGCGACATGACGACGACGATGTGGAAGACGTAGGAGGACGGCCACCATGTCGCCATCGTCATTGCCAACCCCATGCCTGTCACCACCTGCCCATCATCCGTTCGCGACGACAATGTCAATGTCAACGATGCGGGAGATGTGGCATCACAACCACCACATCACCGTCGCCGTCTCGTCGTTGTCGTCAACTCCTCACCATTCGCCCTCCCTCTCGTCCACCCCGCCCTCCCGTCCGTTCGTGACGACAACCACGACGTGGGGGATGTGGCAGCACGTCCACCACGTCGAGTCACCTTCATCATCATCAACCACAATTAACCGTCACGCGTTCACGACAACGACAACGACGACTTGGAGGACATGGCACCATGACTGCCACCTTGTTGTTGACCCTCGCCATTGGCCTGTTCACTCCACCTACATCTCGTTGTCTATGCCACGTCGACCGCGTCAACACGTGCGATCACTCATTCCTCATTCCTTGTTCGTGCGCCAGATCTGGCTGGTCCCCCACCCTTTGACATCACCCATTTCCATCTCCAACCCGTGGGTTGACCCCTTCGAACCCTGGACATGTTAGATGACGATGAGCTAAATGTTCAAGTTGATGATCAGAGTATTGATGCCCCCACTACTTGCTCGTCACAGCTTTCTCGGACGAAGAGCCGGCGGTGGATGACAGTATTGACGATGAGTGGTAGTCTCTCACGCTTACTCATGTACATGCATTGGAACGCGGATAAATCTCTTGAGTCACACTTGAGTCACACAAACATGTCCGAGGGTGGACGAGGTCTTGCCGATCCGCACACATCAACAAAGGCAACTTTGATGGGTCATGTGAGCACGGCCGTCCGGCTTTCCATACTGAGAGCCAGTCCATAGGAGTTGCCAGCTTCCCCACTAGTTTCCGTAATGCTGATGGTATCCTCGGTGTTGGCCCTGTCAACCTGACTTCTGACAAGTAGATTACCTCGATCGTCCTTCGACTCGTGGGAGAAAAATATGCGTAGAGTGGATGGTGCAGGAAAGTGAAATGGGTGAAACAGGCGACAAAAAGAATAAAAATCACTCGCAAATGAGACGCTGGATGGGGGGATATGCACAAGGGAGTCGTACTTTCGAACGTAACCCAATCATGGCCGAGGGCAGAGTCGGAGAGAGCCCATTATTTGGTCGTGTTACCCATCATGTCAACCACTGGCCTCCAACTCTCCGAGGCGAGCAACCGAGACTCGACCGCAGCTCGTCATGCCAAGAATCTTACAATGATTATTTACCAGGATCCACCTCAAATATCTATACGATGTTACATGAGGAAAGTATTTCAATCACCTATACAAGTAAAATGTAAGCTACACCATGATGCATCGGTCGACCAACCTCGCCCCTCCACGGGACCTCCACATGGTAGCCTTAAGAATTAGGCACACCGGGTTATGTAAGTGGCTGTGAAGCAGACAATGGACGTAAAAGTGCCACTCCTCCTGCCTCACTTCCCAATCAGGAACCTCCTCCATCCCCTTGCAACATACATGGCGGCTGCATCGATATTTGGGACTGACCTAAATGGATGTTTTATACAGCATTTAAATTAGTTTAAAATGATGATCCAGCCATCGTGATACCAGGTTCAATTGGGGAATGAGGTAAGTATACTAGCTTTTTTGTGTAATACTGCTTCATAGTTATGTACTTACATCTCTTAGATGTGGCGCCGGACGTCCCTTGGAAGTGGTGCGTGGTGCATCAATCATGCATGACTGATGCATCATAGTAGAATGCAATTTGCAATAACCTCTGGTAACAAGATTCACCAGAACAGTGCCTGTTATCTCGGGTATGCCGCATAGAATTTGCAAGCAAGCTCTTGGACCAAGAGCCGCTCAGGTGACTAACGGATAGTATGCCGTCTTGATGACTTCTCATTTAAGTCGACCATTGACACTTTCAGGCTCTCTTTGCGTGTACGGATTAGTGTGGAGGAACGAGTGTCTCGCCGAGACCTCCAGGCGACCCTGCGTGCATCCCATGTTATCCCCGGTGTGTCCCTTGATACGACCATGCACGTCCAATGTTGCGCCATGGGAATGATATTCACGGTATTTAAGAGCTCGGGATTGGGCCTCGAATTCCATTCATCCGTATACCCTCATGTTCCCTTCAAAACCACTTCTTACGCTGATTCTGGTAATCAGCTTGACTGCTGTGGACGCAAGTCCCCTCAGACGCAACACGGGCAAAGCAACTCTCAGCTTTGCTACGAGAATCCACGGGGACGGTATAGCGAAGATTGCCGATAGGGATCGCGCTCGCGCCCAGGCTCTCAAAAATAGTGCCCACTTGGGCAAACGGGCCGTCCCCGAATCCATCAGCGTTACAAACGCAGCGACGATCTACACTGCTCAAGTCGGCGTTGGCAATCCTGCGACATATTGTACGTGAACTAGTTATTCGTACGAAATATACGGGCTGAAATGATTATAGACACGCTTCTTATTGACACTGGTAGTTCCAACACTTGGGTCGGAGCCTCCAAGGCATACACAAAGACCAAAACCAGCAAAGACACCGGGAACATAGTTGTACGTTCTCATGCCTTCATGTCATCGGTATCAAACTTAAACGGAGATTAGTCAATGAGCTATTTTTCCGGAAACTTCTCTGGGGAAGAGTGGATCGATACCATTGCCCTCGGTTCCGGCTTGGTGATTCAGAATCAGTCCATAGGAGTTGCCAGCTCCGCCTCCGGTTTCAATGATATCGATGGGATCCTTGGTATAGGCCCCGTTAACCTGACTACTGACACGGTCAGCAACACGGCCACTGTTCCTACAGTAATGGACAATCTTTTTTCCCAGGGAACGATATCTGAGGAGGTACTCGGGATCTATTACGTTCCGGTTTCCGAGTCCAGCAGCGGACAGGTTACCTTTGGCGGGTATGACAGTTCGGTCATCACCAGTTCGGTGGAATACACTCCACTCACGACGACCTCCCCGGCGTCGAACTACTGGGGCATCAACCAGTCGATCACTTATGGTGGCAACACCATTTTGTCGTCGACTACTGGTATTGTCGACACCGGCACTACCCTTATTTTCATTGCCTCTGGTGAGTCACGTGCCAGGACTGACAGGATACACGCCTGAGACGCTACCTTTAGATGCATTCGAGAAATACCAGTCCGCGACGGGTGGCAAAATGGACAACACGACTGGTCTGCTCACGATCACCTCATCTCAATATGCCGACCTGAAGAAACTGACGTTCAACATTGGCGCCACGTCCTACGACCTCTCGCCGAACGCTCAAATATGGCCACGCTCGCTCAACTCTGCGATCGGTGGAAACTCCAGTTCGATTTACCTCGTCGTCACCGACATTGGTACGCCTTCCGGGTCTGGAATCGACTTCATCGATGGGTACACTTTCCTGTACGCGTTCTTTGTGTCTTCATCATCCGCGGATGCATTATTTATTTTCCGTGTCTGTTTCAGTGAGCGTTTTTATAGCATTTTCGATACTACCAACAAGCGTGTCGGTTTTGCTAGTACCAAGTATACCAACGCGACGACCAACTAGTTGCACAGCCGTAGGATGGCGTTCATCCTGCTGTTTGATCGTTATTACAAGGCAAGCCATCGGATCTCGGTCTATACTTAGATTGTTGAGGAACGCGTTGTAATAATTTATAACACGTCGAATTGCACTTACTATTGAAACTACTCGATAGCTTTGTGTATACCCTATCAAATCACCCTAGATGATTGTTGATGATCGATTGCGCAGATGCATCATGTACAACATGAGTGAGACAAACGTCGTTCCAGATGAGAAGGCCCTTTCTGCCAAGAGCGTCTCTCCGATAGCTGTTGTCCTTTCAAGCTCAAGGTCAACAGCACTACTGGAATACTCGTGTCCACGTCCGCGTTCCAGGGCATCTCGACCCATGGTACGTTGAGTGGCAGGAACACGATGCTGTACGAGTATCATGTTCTGAAGGTAAAATATACTTGCACCACGGAAGGATACAGCATGTACTTGCTTGTGCACTGTAAAGCACAAGAACCATCTTCGAAGAGGGCTAAACCCGTGGCATCTCCGTCCATCAGTATGGAGAGTTGCAACCTGACAGCGACCAGCGAGAAGCAGGCCCGGCGGTTGCGGGAAAACGTCTGCTATACCAAATGACGTGTCTTGGAGTTGTACCTCTTTGATCGGATGTGCGAACGGAGAAGCGACCGGAAAGTGATACTAACTTGAACTACTCGGTCATATCAGTCGTTTCCATCTGCTCGGACGGACCTCCCGTCGAATGGACTGCAAAAGCTGGAACAGGTCGGTCGTAGGAAGCGAGACGCACCGCTGCGTTGAGGATTTCCAGCGATCGTGGCAATATTGTCGTCGTGGTCGGCGTGTGAATTATCCACCTAGTCTGGCATATACCACCACATGCCATGTCTGACCGAGTCTACTCAGACGACCACGGCAGAAAATGACGTTTGCGGACAGCCGCGAGCCAATACGTTCTCGAATGTCGTGTTCAAGAATGCGAAGGGGTGGTGGTTGTTTGGAACCAGGATCATTTACCTGGAAGTTGGACGACCCCGAGTCCGCCGCCAGCCTCCAGAGTTCCTTTGTGGACATGACAACTGGTGAGATCTTGAGAGGTGATCGAGGCTGGCAGCTGCACGGAAAGTGAATGTTATCGACTTGAATTTCGATCACTGGTCTCCGTCCCTCTGATGCAACCGGTCAGAGATACGCAAGGGTTTGTCCTTCTCGGGCCCGTGGATAACGCACCCCCGTCGCAGTTGCTCGTGATGGTTACGATCTACCAAACGGTTCCACGGCTGTCGTAAATCGTCAATGCAGCAGTGCATCTAGTCCTGTTGTTCACTCGACGTGGGTCCAGGCATGGCACTTAGAAAGACTGTACCTGGTACGCATAGCCGAGAGGCACTTCTGGGTTTCGTTTGTCTCACTCATCATATATCGCACCAAGAGTCACAGATCATCCAAACCTAAGTATAACGAAATACATAAACCAAGCTAGAACGTGATCCAGAAACAACGGAAGACGAACGAATGCGCACAACGAGGAAAATCTTAGTTGATGGTTGCATCAGTATACTGGGTAGTAGCAAACCCGACACGTTTGTTGGTCGTGTCGAAAACTGCGTAAAACCGCTCACTGGAATAGACACCCAAAGTAAGCATCCGCGGACAGTGAATACACATAGAGGGCGTACAGGAAGGTTTGCCCGTCGATGAAGTCGAGTCCTTGACCGGACGGCGAACCAAGGTCGTTGACGATGAGATAGATCGAATTTGCGTTACCACCGATATAAGTGTTGAGCGAACGAGGCCAGATCTGACCGTTCGGAGACAGGTTGTAAGATGTGCCGCCAATGTTGAACGACAATGGCTGCAGGTTAGAGTATTGCGATGAGGAGATGGTGAGCAGGCCGGTGATGTTGTCCAAGGTAGCGCCCGTCGCGGACTGGTATTTCTGATATGCATCTGCAGGTACAGGTATGAGAATGGGTGACCAGTTGGTCGGTCTCAGAACGTCACTCACCCGAGGCGATGAGAACAAGGGTAGTGCCTGTGTCAATGGTACCAGCAGTCGACGAGAGAATGGTGCTGCTACCGTAAGTGATGGATTGGTTAATACCCCAATAGGATGACGCCGGTGAGGTCGTCGTAAGGGGAACGTAGTTCACCGAGCTGGTGACGACTGTGCTGTCATACCCGCCAAAGGTAAGCTCTCCGGTGCTAGGAGCGGAAGTTGGGATGAAGTAGACTCCGAGTACGTCCTCAGGTATCGTTCCCTGGGTGAAAAGATTGTCCACTATTGTAGGAATAGTGTCCATTGGCATGTTGGTGAGTGTGCCGACAGTCAGGTCGTCTGGGCCAAGACCGAGGACACCGTCAACACCGCTGAAACCGGAGGAGGAACTGGCAACCGTTATGTACTGGTTTCCAACCACCAAGCCGGAGCCGAGGGTGACAATATCAATCCATTCTTCCCCAGAACAGCCGCAACCAGACTGATCGCCATTTAAGTCTGATACCAATGAGATGAAGGGGTCGGAAACGTACCCCGCCCTCCCCAGTGTCCTCGCTAGTACTAGTTGTGACGTAAGGCTGGGAAGCTCCGACGCAGATAATGGAACATCCCGTATCAACGATGAGTGTGTCTATGGTCATTGAGGCTGCATGTCGTTTATCAGCAACGGATCTACGTACAATAAGTTGCGGGGTTGCCAATTCCAACCCGAGCAGTGTACGACACCGCCGCATTTGTGACGTTGATGGATGACACAACGGCGCGTTTGCTCAAGTGGGCAGTGTCTTTGAGAGCTTGTGCACGAGCGCGATCCTTCTCTGCAATGTTCAACGCGCCGCTGTTGTTAATCCTTGTAGCAAAGCTGAGGGTACCCTTGCCCGTGCTGCGACTGAGGGGGCTCGCATCCACGGCAGCCAGGCTGATCAGAACGAGTAACAGAAGAACTCTGGAAGGGAACATGGCGATATGTCCAGGGGCTGAAGAACCGGAGGTCCGTGTCGAGCTCTTAAAGATACCGTGAACACCGTTCCCCACTGGCATGACGTGATAAGGAACGTACCTGGCTGAATTGTCGGAGTAACATGTGGTTCCAGGGGTGATATGGAATAATGGTGTATGTCCGTTTCCACACCTGTCGTCACATGTTTCGATAAGAGTAGCAAGACGCATGAGGAACGTTGTCAATGATCCACGAGAACCAGAATATTCTATGATGCCCTACTGTTCTTGATATACCTGTGTGGTGCTCGGTCCGAGTCCAAGTACTTAGCTACCTGAAATAACGATACCCTTGCGCCAAAGCGTGTTTGTCCGCCTTGAACCATCGGTTTTTTTCCAAATGGGAAGCATGGACATTTCCATGAGCTACGCCGGACTTGAAAGACATGGGCAGAAACCTGTCCAGAGAATGTGCCGAAGACAGTCTCTATGTAGTGAAACATTGTAAGGGCTTGTTGGTAGATTAGGCGAAAAATACACTACACCATGTATGGCCAACAGGCAGCCATCGGTCCCGGGACATTCAGGGTAATGCAATCAAAGAACTCACGAGTACAAGGTCATTCCCGTTGTCACGCACGCACGGCTTACGGTGCGCACAGCGCTC